>JAMXBB010000001.1:90609748-90781462 GCA_024138015.1 Lumnitzera littorea | reverse complement strand
ATATTACTAGAATATTAGATTTTTTGTCATTTTACCGTATTATATTTTTATATTATCTATATTATATTTTATTAATAATATATGTAATTACACTATTACTTATAATATATCATTTTGATCATATCAAAACATATTTTTAATTAATTAAATTACGTTTCAATTTCGGTAAAGTCACCATAATACATATATTCTAGTAATATCATAAAGTTATAAGTTATATTATCTAAGATTGTCCGATTTTAGTAAAAATAATGTCATTGGGTTCATACAAATCTAACAACACATATTACGTGTCCTATTTCTAGAGATGACTTTTAACAAGTAACTCAAGTTTTTAACACAATTATACGTATCTAATCAAATATTATCATGCTATACGTAATTTATGTTATTAAACTATATTTTGCCTAATTTTTCAATATAACTCTATAATAGGGGTATTATTAAACCCTAATATATATATATAACATATCTTAGTTATTAAAATATTATTAAATATATACTTTTTATCCAATCTAATCAGTACACATATAGATAGTTTTTATTCAATTATTTATCATATTTTAACCTATTATTAGTAGAATTAGGCATTGATTTGTTATTTAAACTATTTTACTACGTAAATTTATAATAAATAGCTCAGGTTACCAAATGATTCCCCAAAAATTTCTATAGACTCCTAAAAATACGGGGAATTCAATCATCACTCAGTTTTAGGTTTTCAATTTATCACCTATATATTCGAAATTACGATTTTACTCTTAAATCACACTTAATTATCCAAATATGATTCTTTTTGTACAAAATTATTTTCAACCTATCCTAACATTATTATACTTCATTAGAAATTAGTATAGGTTAATTTCACCATTTAATTTCATAAATTCTATTTATTTCACATTTTCAACCTAATTTTTAGCTATTTTTAGGCAAAAAAATACAATAAATATTACAAATACTCAAATAAAAAATCAGGCTATATAGTAATTATCTATATATCATGAATATCCTACACAAAAATTTTAAGCTAGAAATATTATCATTTGATATATTTATTCTAAAAGTAAAAATTCAGATGAATAGTAACTTCCTCAAGCAAGTATATTAAATATTATAAAATTTTTCAAAAATAAAAATACTAAACGAAAGCATGTATGAAATAATCTAAATATAAATTTTTTTCAAATTTTTCTGGGTCAAATTACTATTTTTTAAAAATTATCGAAAAACAGGGCAAAAATTTAACATAACTATTCTTATGTACTTCGGTAGTCGTGAGGTGGTAGGGGTTTGTCAGACCGGCTAGGCATTGGGGTGTACTACTTAGGGATAGTCGAGTTCTACAACAAATTCACTTTGGGTTCGATTTCTACCCTAACTCGAAAATTCCCTTGTTTTTCTTTTTTTTTTCTATTTTTTCTATTTTTTTTCCTTTATTGATCTAATCTCTAAATGTCTAAACTTAGTCTAAATGAGGTCAGGTGATGTTTATAGGGTGCAATGGCAGTTGAAAAATTATTTTTTCCTAGTTATCTATTTAATTTATACTAGCAAGAGGTGTCCTTATCTTGTTAATTTCCCTTTTGAATCAACAATCCCAACTCCTACTGCAAGCCACAATCATTTCCAGTCATCTCCAGCAATTTCCAATTGCAAATTTGAGTTTATTGGATAATATTTGCAATTATTTAAGTATTTTATTAGTATTTAGTTATTTAGTAACATACGAGTATATATATCTATGTATATGTATCATGTGTAATAAATAACTATACTCATATAATTATGATTCTAACATCTCTTTTATTTTTAAGATATATTTCTTAGTTATTTTTATGAATTCAATACATAATATATATAATTAAGTAATTTAGGGTTAATTTATGAGTATAATTATTATTTATACCAAGTATATTATACTCATAAAAATACGTGTATTCTCATATAGTAAATTATACTATATTATCTCATTTTATAACTTAATTAACTTATCTCTAAGTTCTTGTCACATTCTAAGCTCAATTTTAGAGATTTTGAGCAATTTGGTGTTATATTAAATAATCATATTTATAAGGGTAAAATTGAGATTTTGAGTCCCTATTTTCAAAATCTAACTTCATTGAGTCACTTTGACTAACTTTTTTATTTTAGTAATAAAATTTGGGTTCAATCAGATAACTTTTCCTTAAAGGCCCTAAATCTAAAATCGGTTATCCTAAATATAATTTTAGGAGCTTATACTACTCTTAATAGAAGAATTCAAAATAAAGTCATACATCTTAAAAATAGTGCTAGGTGTTGGTTAGAGGATGAAAAGGAGATTATTTAAGAAATTCTGTCATATTTCTAATAACCTTTTTGCTCAACAAGTGGTGTGCATGGCTGGAATTTCTAGATTAGATTTATAACTATGTCAATGAGGATATGAATATGTGCCCATGTAAGAAGATAGATGTTGAGGAAGTGAAACCTATTGTTTTTCAAATGGGTAAGTTGAAAGCTCTAAATACATATGACATTTCAAGAACATTTTATGAAAGATTTTATCAAAGCAATCCCTTACTTTAAATAACACTAACATAGTTTTAATTCCTAAATCACCTTTACTCATAGGAAGTTTCTTGATTTTGTCTTATTAGTCTATACAAGTTATTATACAAAATTATATCTAAAATCATAGCCAATAAGCAATATTGGTAAACCCGGATCAATAGGTTGACCTAGAAATACCAAAGGATCAAGGGGTTAAACTATGGTCGAATTAAGATTAAACCAAGGTTAATAAAAATCAAAATATAATTCATATTTTAATTATAACTAATAAGAAATATAAAATTATGCTAAATTATAAGTTAAAAAAATAAAAAAGAATTAGATTTTTTCAATTAAAATATAAAATGGAACATAAATTATCACTATTTATATCTACTTCAACTAGTGGTGAATATGTTGTTTGTTCTAATGTCAGAAGAGGAACTTCATGGTTAATTAAAAAAAAAAAAAGTGAAATGGTATTTTCTTTTATCATTAGGCTAACCCACATCAACTCTTTTCTTTCACTAAGGTTTTTCTATTGATCTACATTTAAAAAGAAAATCTTGGCACTTTCTTCTTTTAACACATACGCAAATATAGGGAAACCTAATGTAGGCAATCTTCACTTCTCTCGTCAAATAAGCACTTCAAGATTATGACATAAAGCTATAAACAACCAATAAACTTCTTCCTAAGTCTACCAGTATTTCTTAGCAAAGCTTGAAAGGATAAGAAGACAATGGCTAAGTCCTTATCATCAATTAGATCTTTGAAGAGAACTACGGGATATGGCTTTGTTGCCGAAGCATTTTTTGGCTTTATTTGAGCAATTTTTAGAAATTTTCAACTCGACAACATTTGATTAGTTCTTGGCATTTTTGGGCTTTATTTTGATTGTTTCTTTTCATTTAGCGCATACATATACAAAAGACCTAGCTAGGTTGCATAGGTCGTGGTTTGATTACTTAAGTTACTTAGATCATGTCAAGTTAAAGCTAATTCGGCTTTCAATGAAGGACTAACCTACCCCATGGCTGATTTTGGATGAACTGGGTCAAACTGACTAGGCTTATCCAATTTTGACTACACTGCTAATAGGTTGAAACCATATATAATGGAGCTTATTTCAAAAAAACATAGTGCATTTGTTTCAAGAGCAATGATACATAATAATGTGCTAATTGCATATGAAGTGTTTCATTTCTCAAAAAGCAAAAAGAGAGGTTTAAAGTCATGTTTGTACATTAATGTAGACATTAGCACAAATATATAATCAAATTTAATGGAATTTTGTTAGGTATATGCTTCTATGATATGGCTTTTCAAAAAAATAGATGAATTCGATTATGATGTATGCTTCTTTTGTCAAGTTTAATCTCATGATCAATGGAAAAAAAGTGTGCCATGTTAAACGTAGTAGGGGATTGTGCTAAGAAAATCCTCTTATACTATATTTATTCATCCTAGAGGTAAATGTTTTGTCTCAAGAATAGAAAAGCAAGTTAATAATGCTAATATTAAGTGGCTAACCATAAAGAATTCTTGTCACGCACTCTCACATATCTTTTCTTATAGATGATTCTTTATAATTCTTACAAGCTAAGGGAGAGGAAGTAAGGGCTTTATCATCTATGATTCAAACTTATTGCCTAACATCTAGACAAGAAGTGAACCTTGGGAAGTCGAGGTTTTTTCTAGTAAAAGTACACTTATAAAGATCAAAAGTGAGGTAAGCAGAATATTGGAAGTGAAGATTACAGATGCTCCAGCATTTTCTTGCGTCTTCTTACTCTTTGAGGGAAATTTAAAAATGAAGCATTGTGCTTTATCAAGAAAAGTGTTACTAAAAAACCATATGGGTGGAAGCAATGTCTCTTAAGTTAAGTAGATTATGAGAGAATGATTAAATCTATTGTGATTGTAGTTCCAACTTATTCCATGTCATGTTTTGTTATCCTAAAAAAGTGGTACAATGAAGCATAACTCATAGATAGTAAGTGTTGGTGGGTTCAAAAGAAAGAGGGAAGATGGATTTATAAGTCTAGTTAGGAATGCCTTACTCAATTGAAGCTAGAAGGTAGAGTTGGGTTCAAAGATTCCCAGTGCTATAATCTTGCTCTATTGACAAAGCTGGCATATTGAATAGAGAGAGAGAGAGAGAGAAAGAGCCTAATGTGTTGTAGGCTAGGCTAGGCTATGTTTCCTAGAATATGACCTTAAAAAAGCGGTGAAGGGTAGTAAAGCCTCTTGGGATTAGAGTAGCATCTTGGTATGTAGAAATTATCATTTTAAGGAGGCATTATAGAAAGTTAATTTAGTTGAGAGAATTGAAGTGTAGAAGAACATATGGGTTCTACCCTTATTAGATTAAAAACTAAATATTAGAGTAGGTAGAGAGTTGTTTGAGTTAAAAGTTTAAGACTTTGACAGATGCTAAGATACGTATATGAGATATCAACAAACTCAAGCAATATGTAAATAAATAGGAGTTAAAGTGTAAGAAATATACTTATGGATCGTGTCTTGCAATAAGATTTCTTGATATAGCCACATATTCATGATGATACATGTATAGAAAAGATAGCATATTATTACATTGAAAACAAGCTTTTGAAGACAAAAAAGGAAAACCTTCATCCTACAAAATTATTCCAGAAGAGTAATGAAAAATATTATGGAAATTGGATGTCTAACCTCAAATTCATCATTTTCTTAGCTTATGTATTCTAACATCCTTCCATACATGGAGAGATTACATGCTTAGAGGGCGTCCATCTCCTATTTGCTTGTTCTATAATGAAATCGAAATAGTAGAACACCTTCAACTTACTTACAAATGGTTAAAATCAGTTTGGTTTAGAGCAATTGGACTTGAAGTGTACAAAACTTGTATAGGTGCATTCATGCTATTATACAATCAATGAAAGTAGCTTCTTAAGAATGACAAGCTTTAGGGATAAGGGGTTGTGGTGGTGGCATCATATATATGGAAACTGGGGTGTTTGGTAGTATTTCAAGGGTTGAAGCTTGCAGTGCAAGAAGTGGTGCAAAAAATAAAGGTTTCCTTAAGTGAGTCGTTTGAGAAAAAGAAGGGTAGTAATGGTCTCAATGGTGAGATAGTTAAGCAAGAAAGATGGAAACATACATTATGTTTAGGATGAGGGAAGGAATCAAAAAGAAAAGAATATGGAGAGAAGGAATTATAGGAGTATTTAATTCCTTCCAATGTGTTTAAATAATGGATGGAAGGAAAAAGGAAGGAATCTTAATCATTATTAAAGATAAAATAGGGTATAACTTAAAATTACCAATATACTCATAAAAAATAATAACAAAAAAAGTAAGTAAAAAGAAGAGGTGGATTAGTAACTACAAAAAAATTCCCCTCCTTTCCCTTCTCTTTCTCTCAACTTTACATTGGGGGGTGGAATTAGTAAGGCACATGGAAACAAGTCTTCCCGTTTTCCTTCCCCTCTACTTGCTCCCCCTAAAACAAATAATGAAGTTGTACTATTTACCCCCCATTTTCCTTTCTTCCCCACTCTTTCCTTCTCCTTTCCCTTTTTTTAAACATAGTGTCTAACAAAACTAAAAGGTGCAAATCTCAAATGCAATGTGGAAGCTTTTAGGTGTTTAAGTCCAATCATGTAACTATAGCGGGACTTATACAAGATAGCAAGGGAAACACAATTGGTGATTTTTCAAAATGTTTTAAGTCCTTGTTAAAAAAGGAGGCTAAAGGCTAAAGGCTTAACTTTGCTCTAAGTCCTTATGTAGGGTTTGCTTTGAGTTAGATTGCAAAAATATTGTTCATACTATTAACAAGCTAAGTTATGCTATGCAAAGGCCTCACTATACCTTAGATAAGAGGTCTAAAATTTAGCCTATAATATAGCATATTTTTCTTTTATTTTGTTAAGAAATTGTAAATTATGTTTTTTAGCAATAGCTTTTAACACTAAAAAAGTGATGTGTCCTTGAGATTGGTTGTTGAACCCTATCTCATCTTGAAAAACTTATCTATAATGATATTGTAATAGTTCATTTATTTAGAGATAATAAAGAAGAAATAGAATAACTATCTCTTACCTTATCTACCTACAAAATGTGTAAAAAAATTTATTGCTCATAACTTGTTCAGTTCCAACTCCATTGGAAATAGTTGTTATCTATAAAGAGTTGAAATTTTTTATTTCCTCTATAGAGAAAATCAAAAGTTAAAATGATGCATCCACTCCTTCGTTAATATGGCAATTAACGATTGAATATGGGCAAACTAATATTTTTAGTTGTACTCCTAACTTAATATTGCAATCAATATAAAGAAGTAAACATTAGAATAAATATTTTTTGTAATAAAAAATTATACGAAGTAAACAATAAAATGCAAATGCCTAACCTATTATTAGTAATAGTCATTCTTAAGGAATAACTTTTTCGTTCCCTATTTATTCCATTTTAGATAATAAATGGATCTTAAATGTTTTGGATACCCATATGGACATTGGATGATGCACACACATAAGTTTACTTTGCATTTGGCTAAAAAAGAAATGGTTTATTAAATGGCTTAACAACTACATGAAAGACATGGATTCGTAGCCTTGAGCTGCACATCAACCTGCAATAACAAACATTCCATTTCAATCCAGGGATAAATTTAGGAAAAAAAAAAATTCTTAAAGTAAGGAAATTTCATTCAATTAGTTCTATCATTCAAGCACAAGAAAAAAGTTTCCTTTTTCTTTTCCAAATTACTTTTAATTCTTCATAACCTGGTGATGGCTATCCTGGCGTTTTGATGTAATTGTTGTTTGTTTAATTTTCTATTTAGATTCTCGTAACCTTACGTGTCTCCATTATCTCTAAACCAATCGTTCCATCAGAATGGACTAAAAGAAAGAGGGCAATTAAGTTTTTGCCACCTTTCCATTGGAATAAAGTTGAAACTCCTCTTATTTTATGATCGAAAACAACATTTATATCTTTCCAAAATTACCTTGTTATTGTGTGATGTAAACATGTTATACATAATTGATGTGTAAATACAAATAAATTTTGATGTATGTAATCTATATTTTTATATAGGTAAAATTGTTTTAGAAATTAACTCATTCCACTTTCATAGGTGTAAAAATTTTATTAGCACTTAAAGGTTATGTGCACACCCAGTAAGTATTTTTCCATTCCGATGCCATATGAACAGAACTGACCCCATCATTTATGACAGGGTTGAAAATTCAAGACAAAATTAACTTATCAACTATTGATGTGTTTCCTCATTCGGTGAAGACGTTTAGAGCGTGAGAAGTTACAAAGTTAGTAACAGCGACTTTTGGAGAAATATTAACGGTTAGAAGGTATTGTTGAAGTGGTATTGGTGACAAAAAATTTTAAAATGATATATATTATATGTTGGTCTCATAAGTCTATTAAAGTTGTTTTTCATATTTAGACGAAATTTCTTTTTTTTCTTTTTGGATAACCAGATGCTAATTATATTTAATGTAGAGAATATGTACATCAACAAGAAAGCTCCCTTCTAGGCAAAAGGGGTGGAGCTTGCAGCTCCCAAAACGTGAGCATTTCCATCATGAGAACTTATAGCTCCCATGATTGATAAAACAAGTCTCTTTTTATAACAAATTTAAACAGAACAATGGCAGAAAAACAAAATTAGCAACATCTTCATCTTATACGTCCATCTAACCAGGGGGTCAGCTACCATATTAAGCTCCCTCAGTACAGCTTTAATTTTCCACTACCAGAAGAGCGATAGCCTTTCCCTACAAGCCATGAGTATATCATGGAACGAGAGTTTATGATTACAGTTACCATTCAAAAGATTAACAACTTCCTTAGAGTCAATATTAATTTTAACAGATGGTAAAATTTTTTGTAAACAAAAAGAGATGCCCCAATACACCGCGTAAGATTCTGTTGTGAGAATATCAAATTGGCCAATCTTCCTGGTAAGACCTAAAACCCATCTGCCATTATAGTGTCTGATAGTGATAACAACCCCTATAGTTGCTTGATTTGTTGATGTCAAGACTGAGCCATCCATGCTGAACTTCACCCTCTCAAGACT
Organism: Lumnitzera littorea; assembly: GCA_024138015.1. NCBI lineage: Eukaryota > Viridiplantae > Streptophyta > Magnoliopsida > Myrtales > Combretaceae > Lumnitzera > Lumnitzera littorea. The sequence goes on along the minus strand of JAMXBB010000001.1, from coordinate 90,772,836 downwards.
GGAAGGAAACCGAAGTTAAAAAAGTTTTGCAGCTCAATATCATATAGGATGTTTCTTTAGTTCATGATGAGCCCAAAGCTCAATGTGCTACATTTATACAAAATGTTGTGTCATTTAGAAACAATTACAACTCTTTAAATAATGGAAATGAAATGTGCTACTGTTATTGGTTATATCATTTTGTATTAAGTCGTCATGCAAAGGTTGTAACTCATTATCTAAAGGTTATAATCCCTCCATAAATATTATTTTTTGCATAAAGGAGATGTATCTTGGATACATAATTTAAAAAAAAAAAAAAAAAAACAGTGGAAAAGGTAGTGATAAATGAAAATTGTAAAGATAACTAAAATATATTACTATAACAAAAAGTTATGTGTCACAGAGGTTGACCATTACTTATTTTATGAATTTCTGAGGAATGACATATCCTCATCACATGAAACGTAGTGAATTTGAAGCATTTAGTATATTAGAGAGAGTAATGGATCCAACTTTGTTTGGCCACGTATTCTTTGCTTCTTTGTGAGGTATTTCCACCGAAGTTTTTTAACAATTAAGGCATTAAGTCCACTCCAGACAACTCTCTTTTGTGCGTGTCTGACATTATTTAATTGTTCATGCCGACACTTCACTACGGGGCTTAACATGCTCTTTTCATTGAATTTTTTAAGTTATAGAGAAACGAAGTTCATGCTCGAGTCCTATTAACTCCGTGTATTAATTTCCATTCCTTTGTATTAATTGAGGTTTTAGACAAGCGTTATACTAGCGATCCAGCTTTTGCTCAGCCTCAACTCTATATCATTTTTGTTAAGTTTATATCTTAAATTTATACAATAACCAGGTTTGAAAAAGTAGTAAGAGGAAAAACGGGGGAACAGAGCAAAATTAAAGTATGATTCAAGGAAGCATTGGTCAACGGAGGATGTTGTGATTGATAACTTGGAGGAGGCACGATCAATCGGCATAGGCATGATCGACCACATGACATAGTCAACTCGAACGTTGCTATAGCTGGATGATCGCATGACATAGGGAGAGCCTATCAACAACGTGCGCGCTCAATATAGGTACAAAGTTATACCCCACAGTCAATGCTGTGATAATTTGTTCTAAAATCTTAGAATTTAATATATACTCTAAACTATTTTATACTTATCATGGAACCACCCTAACAAAGTTAGATCCATCATTGTTCCCATACTTAGGGATTAGACATCACCATATAGGCAATTACTCAATTAATAAATAAATAACTTAGTCATGATATTGGTAATTGTTAATTTCTTTGTTCCTCCTCAATTCTTTTCCCAAAAAAATAAAATAAAATCAAAACATGATCTTCTAGTTGCTGAATGGATGATCTATGGCATTGCAGTAAATCAAGAAAAAATTGAATCGAGAGGATTCATTTTCAATTTATATCTTTCTAGTTGCTGAATAATAGGATATAATTTTTCACACATATCATGATCTTCTAAATTTTATAAATTTCTCCATACCTTGTAATAAATTAAAAAAATAAAATAGATTCTTCTCAGAAGCATTACAACTAAATCATTCCAATGTCAACTCTAGTCTCCATGTGTACCATAGGATCTTGGGAGTTTAATATTGTGTATAAACGTCTTGTAAATTTTTGCTTTTTTTTTTTTTTGGCAGTTTGTGATGTGTGGACCTTATATTAAAATTAAGGGCTATCATACAAGGGTTTCATAAATAATTAGCTTTGACCTAGACATACTTTTTTTAGACAAAAGACATTGCATGCCACACATGTTGCATTTATTTATGCAGCTCGTGTCCGTGACCACCCTATGAATTTGTACCAGATAGAGCTATGGATGCACATTGCAAGCATCAAGTGGAATTTTTTTTTAAAGCAAATAGGAGGAAAAAAAAAATATCCACCTTATGTATTGCTATTACTTAAAAAAATAATCATGTACTTCTGTTGTAATTTCATTAATCCTTCAACCACGCATATTTTATCATCTTGCTTCATTTTAGAGGTAAAAAGACGTGACGTATATATATCAAATCGATAAATGTTTATAATCCTTAAAATACTCTCTAGATTTCTTATAGTGTTTCTATCTATCACAATCAAACAACTTAATCACATGACATAAATTACTATATTTATTGTTTCTACTATATTATAGGCGTTCGGTTGTGATTAATTGGAACATCATTTATTTTGGAGACAGCGAATACCCATCCATATCAAACATACTGGGTCTTTACAATTTATCATTTTATTAACCATTTTAATTATAGTGGTGACAAAGTCAACCCATGTGTTGGGCTTTGATGACTTCCCTCTCATGTTCCATTTCAACTATTTTATTGCTTAACACCCCATGGAAGTCCCAATTTCTCCACCTATATGTATACTTCCACAAAAAAATGCAAAGAAGACAGACGAGCAATAGAAAACATGCGTCCTGGTCTGCTAAGGTCTAGAGATGTTGTAGAAGTTTGACAATCCAAAGATTGAAGAGATACACTTCTTTTTCATCAAATCTTTAGTTTCCATGTCAAATTGACACACTGGTGTTGCACTCCTTAAAAGCCTACATTGTTCAACAACAACCTTGATGTTCTATGTTAAGGAAATGATGTCCGATTCTCAAACTTCCCTAGAGCTTCCAGTTTTAGACGTTTCTGAGCCATTGAAACCATGCTTTCTGCCTCCAATAGCTGAAGCCTGCAAACAATGGGGATTTTTCCTAATCACAAACCATGGAATCTCCATTGATCTTTACACAAAACTTCATTCTCTATGCAAGAAGCTGTTCAATCTCCCTCCTGATGTGAAGCTTAAACTTGGGCCTTTCTCACCGGTTAAGACCTACACTCCCCATTTCATAGCATCTCCATTTTTTGAGAGTCTTCGGGTATCTGGACCGGATTTCTTTGCTTCTGCACAGGGTTCTGCAGATGTTCTCCTCGATCAGCAAAAGCTGGAATTCTGGTAATGCTTATACTTTATGCCTACGCTTTTAATGACTCTTTTGTGCTCTTAGGACGAAATTCTTGGGGTTGAATTATATATCGGCCTCAAATTTATAAAATTCTTTTAGGAATATTGAGTATAGTTTTATGGTATGTACTTATTAATAAAATTTTTCGAGAGAGCAATATTACATAATAGGATAAAACTTAATCGAGAGTTTCGATTTTCCCTCTAGATGTAGGGTGTCATCAACGTCATGTTTCCTAGTCATTAAAACAATAGTGAAAACGGACGATCACTTCCTTTTATTTATGTCTTTTTAGTTGCCCAATAGTAAAGCATAATTTTTCATCTTTTAAATTTTTGAAATTTTACTATAGTTTTAATAAATGAAAAAAGAAAAAAAGTTGTCTAGCTATTGTCCTCCTTCAAATCGTAGAAGTATTAGAACTAATCAATCGCAGGTCAACTAGTGTCTTAAAAGATGATTAAAAAGGAAAAAGATAATGTTATTTAAAGAGAAAAAGATAAAGTTGTTCTAGAAGTGTTCTTGTTTCCCCTAGTCTTAATGAAAATAAAGAAAATAGAACCATATTAATCGGTCCTTATCCATTTAATTTTAACTTTTTTCAAACTCCATGTGTACCATCAAGAAGTTAATACTATAATTTCGTTTTTCGTCATCCATGATGTGTGGATCTTATTCAAGAGAGAAGAGGGCTTATAATGAATATTAAAAGCTATCAAGGTTTCATAAAGATATGTAATAGATATACCGAGAGATCAAAGCGGAAAAAAACACCGAAAGACCATATATATATATAAATATATCATTTTTAGTGGTGTTGTACAAGTCACAAATAGATTGTTACCAAGTTTCGACCAAAAATTTCGGTCTATATATCATTTTTGTTTCATAAATAATTAGCTTATGCAGATTAAAAAGCTATCGACGTACGTTTTTTTGGCAAAAAACATGGCATGCCTCACATGATGCATTCATTTACGTAGCTCGTGTCCGTGATTTGTAACAGATAGAGCTGTGTGGATGCAAATTATAACCATCAATTGGAATTTTTTTTCTTAAAGCAATTAGGAGAAAGAAAATCCACTTTACGAATTGTTATTAATTAAAAGAATAATCATGTGTTTTAGTTGTCATGTCATTAATCCCTCAATCACATATATTTTATGATCTACGTTAGCTGGTCAAATTCACTCAATAAAAAACTTCTAAGAAACTCAGACTTTTCTTTTTTCTATTTTTTATCAATATGTTTTAGGAATTCTATCAACCAGTTTTGGTTTAGTTGACTAGTAGATTGAGTATGAGCGGACACCATACCTTAGAGTTTCAAATATCAGAAAAGTTATTAACTAGAAAGAGTCAACCGTAGAACCAAATTAAGTCTCGAGCGGGAATTAAACTTACCTTTCAATTGAGGTAGTCTATGATAAACCATCATATATATATATATATATATATATATATGTATGTATGTATGTATGCATGCTGGGGAATAATAAGCAATTTGTTAATAGTGAAATCTTTCTCTGGAAGAATTCAATTGCAAGTCCAGGATTTCGTGCATAAACTCAAATTGTTTATAAATATAGTCAATATGGTCAGGAAGGTACCATATAACCAGCCTGTACTTGCTCCATGTAACCGCTAAGGATTTAAATATAGCGTAAAGTTCCTTTCATTGACTTGCTTCGTAGGATACGCCTGGTCAATGTTTTTGGCACCTAGTACATGTCGTTATTAAATTATCTGCTGTTTAAGTGCTGTTAAGAACGGTGATTAATAATCAAGAGGTAAATCTTCATCTATTTTTTTTTAATTATACATTAATTGGGGTTATAAATGAATATAATCAAGTGGTAGGTTCTGTACTTGAACCCACACTCCAAAATTTAGAGGTCAAACTCCAATTACGGTCAATCAAGTCCAAGATTTTGAACTTGAATTAGGCCGACAATGATACTTGTCAAGCTTCATATTAACTCAATTAAGCTCACTTATCTAGTTTAATTATATGTGAATAATATCATTTTTTTTATTTAAATTTATATTAATTATTGAAATTAACTTTAATTTATTAAAATTCTATATTCACTTAGCTTCAATTCGAATTCAATCAAGGTTACAAGCTTATTGAGTATATGAACAAGACATATAGGACCATGAAATGACTTATTTTCTCTTGTGTAGTCTTGATAAACTATACATTTGCTTCATGTGAGCTATCATCACGAAAGGAGTATTGGATATTGATATCTTTAAAGATTATTTTGCTTTCAAACCCTATTATACTAGTTTGCCATGTGATAAAATAAAAATTACTAACATAAAAATGACATAATATCGATTAAAAACAAAAGTGAGCTACCATTTTTTGATATTTTATTGTAATTAATGTTATTTTTATTTATTTATCATTATCAAGGAAAAAAAAATGATCATTTAACTAAGTATTGAGATACACGTATTTTGAAGGTTTATTGGACATGCAGTTTTAGAGATGGAAGATGCTGCATATAAATATCACACATATATGGTCTTTTACAATTCACCATTTAATTACTCTTGTTATTTAATTAAGTGACAGAGTCAACCGATGTGTTGGGCTTTGATGACTTCCCTCTCGTGTTCCGTTTCAACTGTTTCATTGCTCGATGCCCAATCTAAGCCATACTTCCATAAAAAATGCAAGCAGGGATAAGCGCCAGGAAACATAATCTAAGAGACACTTTTGAACCACATCTTTAGGTCCCACGTCATTTTGTGATCCGCACAAGGTGGATAACCAATTTATCGATCGTTTCGATCATGAAAAACCTAAATAGACTTTGAATTTTAGTCTTACAAATGTGTTAACTTTGATGGGAAACAATTTTTCGCGAAATTTGAGTTTTTTTCATAATATATCGAGCTATCAAAGATTTTTCAGCCTTTTAGAAAAGTTACATTGCAGTTTCCTAATCTATCTAATTTTGTTCCCTTGTTAAGTTAGAGTTACTAACCATATAAAGACCTAATAAAAAGCCGTTGAAGTTTCATATAATCAATTATTCATACTTTCACTTTCAATTATTTCGCATTATTTGTTATACGCTGTGTAAAAATGGCGCACTGGCGTTACATTCCTTAAAAACCCATATTGTTAAACAACAACCTTGATGTTCTTTGCTTAGGAATACGATGTCTGATTCTCAAGCTTCCCTAAAGCTTCCAATTTTATACGTTTCCGAGCCATTGAAACCATGTTTCTGCCTCCAATAGCAGCTACAAACGGTGGGAGGCTTTTCTTAATCGCAAACCACGGAATATTCATTTAAGACTTACACTTCCCATTTCATTTTCAAAAGCCTTCAGGTATCTATGAAGACCGGATTTCTTTGCATCTGCTGGGAATTCTGCAAATTTTCTCCTTGATCAACTAAAAGTGGAATTCTAGTATTGCATCTTCCAAATGTTTACTCTACAACGACTCTCTTTTGCTCTTATAAGGGTGAAATTCCCTACGGTCATATCAACCAAGAATGAAGTTTTTCTTAAATTATATTAACATCTCTAATATTTACAGCTGTTGATTTACATCCATCCGACAAAATTATAGAATTTCCTCTGGGGGGTGTTGAGTGTAGTTTTGTGATATGTACTTATTCAGAAAATTTAACAGGAGCGCGATATTACGTGATAGGATGAAATTTATAAAATTAGTGGTGCTGATGTAATTTTGAGAGTTTTTATGAATTGGTCAGTGCAATTTGCCTGATTCTTTTAAGTAGTAGTACGTGACTTGTTTGTTTTCAATTTGCTTCATCGACAGTGAGGTGCTAGAAGAATACGGAAATAAGATGGCAGAATTATGCAAGAAAATTGTAGAGCTAATGCTGATGATTCTGGGAAACGGTTTCGAGAAGAGATATTATGAATCTGATTTCAGCAAATGCCATGGATACTTAAGAATAAACAACTATTGTCCTCCTGAGAAATTGGATCATGAAGTTGAAGGCCTAGGAATGCATACTGATATGAGCTGCATCACGATCGTCTACCAAGATGACATAGGAGGTCTCCAAGTGAAATCGACCGATGGAAGATGGCTAGATATCAGCCCGCACGAAGGGATCCTTGTGGTTAACATTGGAGATATGTTGCAGGCTTGGAGCAATGACAAGTTAAGGTCATCGGAACATAGAGTCGTCCTGAGGCAGCCGGCGAACCGGTTTTCTCTGGCTTTCTTTTGGTGTTTTGAAGATGAGAAAGAGGTGATTGCTCCTGAGGAAGTTGTAGGTGAAGGTAATTTGAGATTGTATAATCCTTTTAGATGCTCGGATTACGTCAAGTTTAGGGAAAGCAGCGAGCAAGGGAAATTCGAGAAGATTGGGTTTAATGTTAGAGGATTCGCTGGGGTTAATTCATTTCATTTGCCTGAAGAAAAAAAAAAGCCTTAAATCATAGTTTTAATTGAAGGTTATTTGTTGTTTGTATGGTGGGATAAAGACGGAGATGGGAAATTGCACGTACATGGTATATTTCTTTTGATGAATTGTAAATGTCTTATCCTTGAAATTAAGTAATTAAACTCCCAAATATTTTTTTTAAAAAAATGTCCTCTTAGATCATATTTTACTATTTTATTCTTAAATAAAATAATAAAGTAGTAAAATAATAAAATAAATTACATAAAAGTGATGGTAAAATGGTCACCGGCTTAGAAGCACCTTTTTCTTTAAATTGTGGGGTTTAAATGCTTAGTTTTGAATATACAAAATTAATCACTAGTGAAACAAATATAAGAGGTACATTTACAATTTACCTTATTTCATTTGCTCATATGTTTCAGCTATCAAGGATATTTTATTAAAATTGTGAATCTCACATTAAGACGTTGCTTTTACTACTTTTCCTTGTCCCTGTAAAATAATTCTTCCACGATCCCTTAGTTAAGTTCCTTTTTCTAATAGTAAATAGGTTATAGATGGATTGAACAAAGTTTAATCTTTTTCTTAGTTTCTGTTACATTAAAAGGTGCACCGATACACTCGCTAAAAATCTAGAGAAGGAATTTTTATATTGTACAATATTTATCACATACTTCACCGAAAAGCATAAGTGTGGAGAAGTGACAATTTACTATATCTAAGACTTCAACATATGCCCTTGGAGGAGGGGTAGTAAATGGGTTATGCCCAAATCATCTTCACGTACCTAAAAACTACGTCTCATATACCATATATGAGTGTCTCTATATATTAAATGCCTGAGACCAACAAGCTTTGTGCTAGAGACACTCATGTATGGCAACCTACTTATTTCTCGTCTCATATCAACACCGTCGCTTATTTGCATGTCATGTCTAGGCAGCTCATGTGCCTTAAATGAACTAGATGCCACAATAAGTTAACTTTTTTTTTTTAAATTGCAAATTTTTTTTTTTTTCATGTCTCTTTTACATTGCTATATACTTTAAAAAATGCAGAAAAATGTATACTTAACTTCCAATTTTTCATTTTATTTAAAGAGAAATTACAATTTTCAAGTTGATAAAAGCAAGAAAAAAGTTCAAAAAAGTGGAAAAAGAAAACCTAATTTTTTTGGAGCTGTGGAGATGGAGATGGGGTCTAAAGCTAAATATAGAGATAGATTACCTTGAAACTAATTGTGCATGTCTCTTCTCACTATATAACCGTGAACGAAAAATATTATCGCTCTATGTCCATCCTTTATCATGATAAGCTATAGAATTGTTGTCGTGCAAGTATCATGCTTCTCATTTATTCAAATAATTTTCTAAGTTGGTGGAGGATAAAGTTTCTAGGGGCATCCACCTCTTATGTGGGCTTCTCTCCCTTACCACTCTAATACTTCTAAGCTTAGTGCTTTAATGGTTCCCCCTTCTCCTCTTTGGTAAGCTCTTCTACAGCTTCCTGTTAGGGTGTCAAACCTTAACATGAAATACGAACTCATATACCAATGTCTACATTTCTTACTTTTTTTGACTTAAATATAATCATTCAAAGGTTGGATGCTCAAAAATTACACTGAAAGGCTGTGTCTTTCCCGTGTTCTCAAATATGCTTACACCGGAGGAACATAGTCATGTTTCATAAGCACTCTCAAACCAGAGAGTTACATGGCCTGGTACAAAGTCGTGTTCTTTAGGCGTATTCTCCAGCGTGACTTGCTTTCCATATTTCAAAGTTGTATAACCATAATTTCAACCAAAATCTAAGTTTAACACAAATTCAAACCAAAAAAATGGCAATAAATCCTCTAAAACTATTGCTAAGGACCGATTCAAGATGAAATATTTTTATAATTTATAAATACAAACAATTACGAGATTTCAACCAAAAGATGTAAATCTATAACCATATTTTCATGCAATTTCAAGGAAAACTTTAAACCCTAAATGATTAGAGGAAGAAAAAGACATCATATTTGTACAAATCAACACTCTTTAATTGTATTAGGGCTCTAATATCATACATGTTTGTTCTAATACCACTTATTGAAGTTAAGAAATATTAATTCCACTTAAACCAAATACACCAAGAACGGTGCATGTGTAAGACTAGGGCACAAGATATGTTAAGAAGAAAGCGCATTTGAATTCATAGTGGAAAACTATTACAATCAATTTGACTATTGATCTTCAAAATCCATCATGCAAATCTGTTAGAGATATTACCTCTTATTCTTTCAGGTGATGGGGGAGTCAGAGATAACAGAATCATGCATATGATTTGACGATCACGACCATATATATATATATATATATATTTCATTTTTAAGTGAATTAAATTCTTTATTCAGAAAAACTCTATCTAATTCGAAAAGTTTGTTCAATCTTCCTTTCTTTATGTTTTCTTCTATATACTATCAGAATTTAATTAACAATACCTTTCTTTTTAAAAATGAATGAATAAAGAAATCCCTTATCTTCATAAACACAATAGTAAATTATCAAAATTAATTTACAATACCCCTTACACTCAAATAAGGGGTATTATCCTAGATGATACACCTTTAAAAAAAATTAACATCCTTAATGAAACTGATAATGATTCAGAAAATGAATCAAAGTCTAATATTTTTTTAAAAGATTTAAGTATTAATGAATCTAATGATGAAATTAACAAAATTAATTGAAAAATATTTAAAAAATTATATTATCAAAGAGTAACTTCTCATAATATAATTTTTAAAGAAAAGAATGATAACTATCAAAATAAGTATTTTATAAGATTCACTTATAGATGGAATATAGATGGATGTTCAGAACAAAAGATTCTTAATGTTCTTAACCTTCTTAGCCAAATAATAATGTTTTCTAATATTAATAAAACTGTTCCAAATATTATTGATTATCAGGTAGTATTACTTTTAATTTCTGGTTTTACTGAACAATTAAAAGGTTGGTGGAATAACTATTTCACTAAGGAACAGCGCATTAATATTTTAACTTCATGTAAAATTGATGAAAAAGCAATGAGAATCCTTGATGAAAATAATGAACCTATTCAAGACATAATTAATACTCTAATATTCTCAATAAGTTAACTCTACATAGGAGATCCTTCCTACATTAGAGATAAAACCCTAAATCTTCTATCCAATTTAAGTCCTTAAGAGAATTCTGTCAATACAAAGACATCTTTTTCCAAAGAGTCCTTCTTAAGAATGATTGTAACCAACCTTTTTGGAAAGAAAAGTTCCTAACTGATTTATCTAAGTTAATAAGGGAAAAAATTAGAAATAAAATCCAAAAAGAAAATAATGGTGAAATTCCTTATGATAATTTGTCATATAGGGAATTAACATTATATGTTTATAAAATTGGAACAAATTTATATACGACAATTAGGCTACAAAAACAATTAAAAAATAAATAGCACTTAAAACACCAAAACCTTGGTGATTTATGTGCTCAATATGATCCTTCTTTTGTTGATAAAAAGAAGAAAAGGAATACTAATGTTTCTACATCTAAATGTCCACAATGTTCATATAAAAAGCCTCGCATGAATTTTAAGAAAAATCTATTAGAAAACTTGAAAAAATTGAAAATGAGAAAAAAGATAAAAAAATATAAGAAAAAATCTCATAAATAATTAAGATGCTATAAATATAGAAAAATTGATCACACAACAAACTTCTATAAGATTAGTAATCAAATTAATGAGTTCAATCTTGATGAACATACAATGAAAAGTATTTTGCAAATTTTTTGAAAAAATGGTCATCCAACATCTAAAAAAGATTGTGATGATGGAATTCAAATCAATGACATTGAATCAACATCTTCATTATCTTTTGATGATAAAGAAATTAATGTTTTAACTAATGAAAAAGAAGAAATCCTTAGCAAAATTGATCAAATGTCTAATGATAATGAAAAACTTCAATGTCTAAAAGATGCTAATAAAAATATTTTAACAATTCTAAGTAATTTAGCCTATAATCTAAAAGACATTTTAGAAAGAGGTAAAAAAACCTAAAATAAAATCCATTTCTGTTAATAATCTTCACAATGAGATTAATATTTAAAAACAGGAAATAAAAAAATTAAAATTAATGCAATTAAATTTACGAAAGAATTTTCTTGAAATAAAACAAAGAATGATTATTCAAGAAAACTCTGGATGTTCTCATAATGAAGAAGGACAAACTTCAAACAATGATAATGTTCATCAATATTTTTATAACTCTGATTATTTAATGCAACTTATTAAAATAACAACAAGAAAATGAATTATTAATGTTACAATTAGAATTAATAATGAATTTATTTTAGAAACGATTACATTGTTTGATACTGATGCTAATTTGAATTATATTAGGGAAGGGTAAATTCCAACAAAATATTTTGAAAATACAACCCAATCTCTTAGCTCTATAGATTAAATTTAAATTATCCAGTGTTGAAATAATAAAAAAAAAATGTTTCCTATAAAACTACTTTTATTCTTATTAAGAATCTAAAGCAAAATGTTATTCTAGGAAAACCTTTTATTAATTTAATCCAACCATTTACTATTAATGATTCCAGTATTGAGACATATTATTTCAAAAAGAAAATTGTTTTCAATTTTGTCTCAAAATCACAAACCAAACATTTAAATGAATTAAAAGACAATTCAATTACATAATTAAACTGTTTAATTGAATGTAAAGAAAAATATTTAATATATTTAAAAAATGATCTTGAGTTCAAAAGAATTAAAACTCAACTTTTCAATGAGAATTTTAAAAAGAAAATTTCTAATTTAGAATTAGAAATTAAAAATTCAATATGTTTAACATTACCTAATACTTTTTGGGATCGTAAATCTCACATAGTAGAAAATAATTTCAATGAGAAAAATATTCCGACGAAGGCAAGACCTTTACAAATAAACAATAAATTCTTAAATCATTATAAAAATGAGATTAAAATAACTTTTTATTGACATAAAAAGCTGAACAGCTCTAAGGAGAGTTCCATTTAGTCAGTTTGAATGAAATGTTATGCCCTTTGAACTGAAAAATGCTCTCTCTGAATTTCAGAAAATAATAAATAAAATTTTTAATGATTATACAAATTTCATAATTATCTATATTAATGATGTTTTAATATTTTTATCTAATATAGATCAATATTTTAAGCATATTAAAATTTTTATTAATATTATAAATAAGTTTAGTCGTGTCACCGTCTAAGTTTAGTCTTTTCCAAACTAGGATTAAATTCTTAGGATTTAACATCCATAATGGGACAATAATTCCTATTCAAAGATCGATAGATTTTGCATCCAAATTTCCTAATGAAATTAAAGATAAGAATCGGCTTCAAAGATTTCTTAAGAAGTCTAAACTATATTGCTGATTTCTTTCTCAATCTTAATGTTCTTTTTAAGCCTTTATATCAAAAACTTAAAAAGAATCCTCCACAATGATCAAGCGAACACACAAATGTTGTAATGTTAATTAAGAAAAAATTAAAGAAATCTCCTGTCTTTATATAGCAGATCCATCTTTACATAAAATTGTAGAAACAGATGTTTTTTATATCAGATTTGGTGGAATTCTAAAACAAGCTCAAAATGATAAAGAATGTGTAGTACAATTCATATCTAAATATTGGAATGAATGTCAACGAAATTATTCTACAATCAAGAAAGAAATTTTAGCTATTTTTCTAACAATTTCCAAATTTTAAGGAGATTCGTTAAATTAAAAATTTCTTTTACATATTAATTGTAAAACTGCTAAAATTGTTTTATTAAAAGATGTTTAAAACATTGTTTTGAAACAGATTTTTGCCAAGTAGCAATCAATTTTATCTATTTTTTATTTCAAAATAAAGCATATCAATAGATCCTCCAATTCCCTTCCTAACTTTCTTACTCATAAATTCTTGCAGGAATATGCCTCCTAAAAAAGATAAAGGAAAGAGGAAGGAGCCTCAAAAGAAAGGGCTGACTAACATTCGGTCATTGCTTAAAGCAATCAAACCCAATATTCTACTAATGATTAAGGATGAATCATTATCCTCAATACCTTCCAAGAATGAATCAATACCAATGACTAAACCAAATAATGATCCACCAACAAACTTCTTTAAAACATTAGGAAATGCTTTGCAATTGAATGATACCTACTGGTTATCGAAAAGTTAGAAATTCCAAACACAATCTAATGAAAACACTTCTGAAATGTTCAATGTTACAATTACACCTAAATTCCTCAAAGCACTCTCAATTGCTCTACAACCAAATAATGTTCTTACAATGATCCTAGGAATTCCCCTAATGATCTCAGGAATTCAACCAATGGAAGAAACAACTCCACTATAAGTGGACAAACAAAGAAAAAATCAAAAAATACAAATTATTGAGGTAACATTCACTTCAGGAAAAATTGCCACTCAAAAATCAAAATTTTTGACAAAAAGAATTTTCAAATGTCTTTTTTGTTGAAAAGAATATATTTGCAAAAGATCCTTTTAAATGTACAAGAAAAATTTTTACAAAAGATTTTTCTTATGTCCCTTGTGATTATTATAAAACAATTCAATTTTATGAAAAAATGTTAAGTGAAACAGGATCTATTTCATTTAAACATTTTCAAAATGATGAGATGATTAGTTATTCTACTGTTGGAATTCATAAGGTCATAAACCTTAATGAATGAACTAATAATCCAGCAATCCCTAAAAAATTTCAATTAAATCCAATAAAAGCTCAACCAAGCTACCGAGCCCTTTATAATTATTATGCTTATAAACAAGCCTAGTAGAATACTTTTTATCAAATGAATTCAAAAAGATCACATACTTGGTTGATCTTTTTCGATAAACGTTCTTCCAAAAATTTACCATACCAGTTTACCTAATGGTGGAATAGGTCTGGAGCTACGAATGAAATTATTTATAAAAAGGCTCATAATGGTTTTAATGTCTTCCTAAAAAATTATGTCCCGTTTGACCATGAAAAATGTTTCAAAAAAGAAATGTTGTATTTTATGCATATCAATGTTTCATGGGTCATGAAATTGTTTTTTAACTATAAAAATGACAATGAAACAAATACTACCATCTTAATTCGAAAACACAAGGTTAAGTGGAGGAATAATTTTAAAATGTGGAATAAAATTGAAAAAGAATCTATCCTAACTTGGATATTAACCTATTCTTCTACAATTCCAATGCATGAAGCAACTCCTTTGCTCTATGGTAAGGCATTTTTAATGTCTTCAATGGCCAATGTTTCATCACCAGGACAGATGAAAAAGATACTGGAGAAGGCATAGGCATCCCTCAATGAATCAACTAAAGGATCATCTTCAGGTTCAACATCAAGCTCCCATTATAGCGATAATACTAATAAAGATGATTGCTACGGGATAGATCTAGGCAATCTTTAATGTAAGTATATTGTCTTTTTGAATGTATTTCAAATGTATTCGTACACTATATGAATCTCATAGGTGTAAGAATACACATGTACCACGAATGCACTTTGACATCACAATGACAATAGAAACCACTCTCTGACATAATGATTTTCTTTTTGACTTTTCACTATTTGTTACAGTAAATTTTCTACCATAATGATTACTTTTCACTATTCATGTTGGCTGTTTTGGTTATAAATAAGAGCCTCTTCCCTCATTCAAACCATCGGCCAAAAATAATAGTCCTCTTTCACCACTATTTACATCCGTTTCTCTTCTGAATTTCCTCCTCTCCTTCCTTCTCTTATACATTCTTCACCTCCTTTTCCTTCTTTGAATGTTCAAATATTGAGAAGCATTCTTATGCTTCTACTCTAAGGTATAATACATACCTTCAATGTTTGATGTTCCTTTCTTTATGTTTTTTTCTATGAGCAAATGATCTGAATATAATGCTCAATGTTTGTAAAGTTTTTTAAATATCAATAAAATAACTTTTTATCTTATTATCTTTCTTTTTTTCACATCTTATACGGGGAGTCTCAATCTCATATGGGTGTATCTCCATAAGATTTTAATACTTTAATGCTTTGTGTTTATGTTAATGCATAAGCCTCATAATCAGCAGGTTACACCATCTATGGTGGTTTTCTGTTAATGTTTATTTTATACATTTAATGTTTATGTTCTTCAATGTTTATACATAAACCCTACTAGTCTTGGCTCACCAACCTGTAGTGGTTATGTTTCTTTAATGTTGTTTTATTTTTAATGTTTATATTCTTTCAATGCTTTATATGTTTATGTTCATATAAAACCCCATTAGATAGTGATAATAATATCGAGTTGTGGTGGTTTCAATTAAATTATTAATGTTCTTATTTAATCATGTATGCTTTAAAGGAATACATTAAGCATTATCTAAATCTTGTAGCAAATTATAAATATAATCAAATGTGTATGAGAATTCAAATTGAATATTTAGAAAATATTGTTAATGATATTAAAAAGATTGCTTGCCAAGACAAGTTTTTCAATGCTGGTCTTAAACATCATTTAAATTTAATTTCAAAATATGAACAAAGAATATTTGAAAGTAAAAGAAATGAAAAATATTACCATGGAATAATTTCTAGAGTATGTTGTTGATTAATGTTTAATACTCACTAATATGTCTCAAATAGTTAAAGACAATGATGATAATGATTTAATAGAATTTTATGAATATTTGAATGATGCTGTCGAATTTTTATTTTACATTGTTTAAGCTTATTCTCTTTTAGGAGGAAGGTTTTATTTTTATGATAAATATTTTAAAAGAAATTAATTTTTAATACTGCATCTTCTTATTTCTTCTAAAATTTTATCTCATCTTTCATCTATATTTCATAGCTATCATAGGTGTAAGAATATACATATACCACAAATGACTCTTTAAAATAAAACTAAAATTAAACTAATTGTCCCTAAAACAATTTATTTTCTAAAAGTCTATTTTCCCTAAAATATTTATATTTTCCTTTCTTTTTTTCATTTATTTTCTTTTTATCATTTTTCATTTTTTTTAATTTTAATTTTCTATTATATTTTTATTTTAGAATTAGGACCTTTAAAAAAAAAAACATAAAACTACAGGGGGCAAAAATTAAATGTTTACGGCTATCCCTCTTTATGGTAAGGTTTCACCTCTTTGTGGTAAGGTTTGAATGAAACATTACCACAAAAACAAAAGAGACACTATTTTTGCCTTAAGACTGACTCTATCATAAGAAATGTTATGACGATAAGCTTGAAACAAAGAATAGTGAGGGTAGTGCCCCTGCAAGTTAGCAAGAACCCTAAAAAGAATAACGAGAACTTGGTTAAGCCCTCCTATAGGTTAACCAACCAAGATGGTCAAAGCGCTCCTTAAGCTTACTAAGACCTAAAAATGAATTGAGAAAACTTAGCCGTACCCTAATGAGCTAACTAACTAAAGTGGATAAAGCGCTCCTAGAGCTAGCTAAGACCTTAAACTGAATCGAGAAAACTTAGTTGTACCCCAATGATCTAACTAGCCAAAGCGAACAAAGCATTCCTTGAGTTAGCTAAAGCCTCAAACTAGATAAGATGAGTAAGCGCTCCTAGAGTTAGCTAAAACCCTAAAAGAATGAGAAATTTGGTCATACCCCTCATGGGCTAACTAGCTAAGGCCGGTAAAGCACTCTTTGAGCTGGCTAAGGCCTTAAAAATGATGAGAATCTAGATGTGCCCTTTATGGGTTGACTAACCAAGGTGGGCAAAGCGCTCCTTAAGCTAGTTAAGGCCCTAAAAGATAGTAAGAAAACTTATTCGTACCCCAATGAGCTGACTAACCAAAGTAGGTAAAGTGTTTCTTGAGCTGGCTAAGGCTATAAATTAGATGAGATGGGTAAGCACTCTTAAAGCTGGCTAAAATCCTAAATTGGACGAGATGGGTAAGCACTCCTAAAACTAGCTAAAACTTTAAAAGAATGAGAAATTTAGTTATAACCCTCATGGGCTAACTAACCAAAGCGGACGAAGCACCCCTTAAGCTGCCTAAGGTCTTAAACTAGATTGAAAAAACTTAGTCATACCCCAATGAGCTGACTAACTAAGGCAGGAGAAATACTCCTTAAACTGGCTAAGACCCTAAACTGGATGAGATGGGTAAATGCTCCTAAAGCTAGCTAAAACCCTAAAAAATGAGAAAACTTAGTCATACCCCAATGAGCTGACTAACCAAGGCGGGTAATATACTCCTTGAGCTGGTTAAGGCCCTAAACTAGATGAGATGAGCAAGTGCTCCTAAAGCTGGCTAAAACCATAAAATGAATTGAGAAAACTTAGTCGTACCCTAATGAGCCGACTAATCAAGGCAAGCGAAGCACTCCTTGAGTTGGTTAAGACCCTAAAAATGATTTGAGAACTTAGTCGTACCCTTCATGGGCTGACTGACCAAGGTGGGCGAAATGTCCCTTGAGCTGGCTAAGGCCCTAAACTAAATTGAGAAAACTTAGTCGTACCCCAATAAGCTGACTAACTAAGGCAAGAAAAACACTCCTTGAGCTAGCTAAAAGCCTAAAAAATGAGAAAACTTGGTTGTACCCCAATAAGCTGACTAACCAAGGCAAGCAAAACACTCCTTGAGTTGACTAAGGCCCTAAACTGGATGAGATGGGTAAGCGCTCCTAAAGCTGGCTAAAACCCTAAAATGAATTGAGAAAACTTGGTTGTACCCCAATAAGCTAACTAACCAAGGCAGGCGAAACACTCCTTGAGCTGGCTAAGACCTTAAAAATGATTTGAGAACTTGGTCGTGCCCCTCATGGGCTGAATAACCTAGGCGAGCGAAACACTCCTTGAGCTGGGTAAGGCACTAAACTGATTGAAAACTTAGTTATGCCCCTCACAAGCTAACTAATCAAGGTGGGTGAAGCGCTCCTTGAGCTGGTTAATGAACTAAAAATGATTAAGAACTTGATCGTACCCCTCATGGGCTAACTAACCAAAGCATTCGAAGCGCTCCTTAAGCTAGCTAAGACTCTAAAAATGATTTGAGAACTTGGTCGTGCCCCTCATGGGCTGACTAACCAAGGTGGGTGAAACGCTCCTTGAGTTGGCTATATCCCTAAGAAAACAAACAAAGGGTAACCACCCATCGAGTTGGCTAAGAACCCTTAAAAGCAAAATATTGGGATGTAACCAAGCGACGAATTTGGGTAAAAACCGTTCGTGACTCGAATTGAAGATTTCACCACCGAGGCCGACATGAATGGAAAAAACTTGTAACTTGCCTTTACCTTCTCTCCCTCTTTTATCCTTTCTTCTATCTCTCTTTTTTTTTTTTTCTTGAAAGTTTGCTAACGAATATAAATCCTTTTAAAAAGCAAACGCTAAAACTATGTAAGGTATCTCATATCTACCTTAATTTCTATCCTTAACACATAGCTTCTTGGATAGGCTTTAAACATTTATTTCCTAAGGAAAAGGTAACTCACAATTAGTCTAGTCAAGGAGGGCTTCCTCATACACTCTCTGTCTAGATTTCACTCTTGACTACTATCCTAAAAATTATAGTCCAATTTACAAGTGATACAATTTGATCGATCTGTTAGGTCTTTTTGGGTTTCATGTTATGAATTAAGCTTTTGGTCAAATGGTCTCACAAGGGCTTAATGAGAAGGCCTATTTTAAAAGTACTTTCATCTAATCCGGGTGTACAAGTCAAAAACCCTTGGAAAAACTAGATGTATGCTTGCCTCAGTTTCAAAAATAATTTCTATCTTAGATAAATTATTCCTCAAGATTAGAAGAGCTTTAAGTAGGGAGGTCTTGTGTTTAAGATAGAAAGGTTTTGTGTTCGTGATGAATATGGGGTTTTTGGTTTGTGCTTAAGAATGTGATTCTGAAATGAATATGGGGTTTTGTGTTTTTAGAGCAACTTCGGCTTCTAGGCCTTCTTTAGTTGGGGCTTTTCTCTAGCCCGATGTTTTGGCCTTTATTCCTCTTTCCTTTTCTTTTTTTCTTTTTCTTTTTTTTTTCTCTCCTAAAAAAGAACTATCTCTTTCGTCAAGTTTTTGTCTCTAGATGAATCGAGGCCCTAAATCCAAGGTTCAAAGTATATGGGCATAAGTAAGGTATGTATGGCCTTTAAGGTATTTAGAAAAGTGTTGGCTCTTCTTTAAAGAGAACAATTTATCAAAAACAAAAAATTATCCTTGAATTATTATTACTAAGGTAAGTACAAATAAGTTTTATCCCTCTCTCCTAATCAATAACCCTAACCTCCAAATTGCCCCACTGTGGATATTATATACGTTAACAGCTTCCCAAACTCCACTTATTCAACAAAAGCAAGAACAGCTTATTTCTCGTCGGAACTCCCTTAATTGAATCCCAGGAGGAGAAGAGCAAGGCCTTCAACCGGCAAAGATGCCTATCTTGATATTTCAACTTACCTGAAAACTCTACCTCTACTCTAACTTTCCATTTCATTCGCTAAGTCCTTCCCTCATCTCTTTCACTCTCGGCTTCTGAAAGAAGACTTGTGAACAGCCGAACAAGAGCTACCCACTGATCTCAGTCAAATTGGCTTGGCCTATATTCGTAATGCTAAAGTCCACTGAACACAAACCTATAGACTCCTTACGCTGTTCGACTTCACTTGTAGCATTGGGGTTGATTTTCTCAAGATGTTAGAAGGTGCTAAATTAATGGATGCCGGGGCTGCTACAATTGCATCAGGAATACTTACTTTTTTTAGAAGGGGGCCGCCTTTTTTGGAGATGGTTTTTGGTTCTAATGGCTCACGCTTTTTTAGCGATTTTTTTGTTATGCCGGCGATGATAGTGGATCTAGTAATGGGGCTGTTCCGATTGAGAGAGGTACCCCTACCTAACCTAAGGGGTTTTCTTTTGAAAAGAGTAGCTTTTTCTTTTTTGGTGCTTCAATCGAGAAGAGAGGCCGTGGTTGAGAAGCGCTAAACAAGGCTTTCGGCCATGGGAGGGGAGGGGGGAAACAAGAAAAGACCTCATGATGGTCAATATGGGACCTCACCACCCATCAATGCATGGTGTTCTTCGGCTCGTCCTTACTCTAGACGGTGAAGATGTTGTTGATTATGAGCCAATATTGGGTTATTTACACAGAGGGACGGAAAAAATTGTAGCAAATACTTCGTACCGTGCCAAATAAGTTATTGGGTGTTCTTTTAATGGTTTCAGTACCCGCGGGATTATTAACAATGCCTTTTTTGGAGAATGTTAATAAATTTCAAAATCCATTTCGTCGTCCAGTAGCGACAACTGTCTTTTTGATTGGTACTAAAATAGTGATCTCATTATTGCCTATTCTAGCAAAACCGCCCATCAGGGCCATCGTTAACCATTGGTCGTTAAGGCGTATTCTCAATATACCTATATCTACAGCTGTGGCAATGGGCGCGTGATTTGGTAATACGCCAATTTGTCCACTATTAGTAGATAAAACGATTTCTTTCACTTCGGAATCCCAAACAATTCGATTAGGGGTTAGTACACAAAGATTTAAGGTCATTTCTTCAATTTACTCTCCATTTCTAAGTTCGTAGCCTTCACAATAGCTTCATCGATGTTACCTACCAAATAAAAGTGATTAGTGACTTCATTGCGATCGGGATGCTGCGCGAGTCAGGATCGCAAATTCCTTATTTTTTTCTATTTTGACTGAAACTACAACAAAGGCTTGGGCTTGCTGACCCACGCATCTGAAAAGGAAGATCTAGTAATTGCTGCAAAGGAAGAACTTAGAACAAAAGATGCGAAGGTTCGCTTATCATGTTGGTTCTTAATAGGGTTTACATTTGAATAGACTCCAAATTGATTTAATGAGGTTAACAAAGGATAATTGTGTTTGGGATTTGAAAATGAATGCCTAACTTCATTTTAATTTGCATATCAAATTCAAAATTGACCTCCTTTAAGGAATGAGCTCAAAATATCTTCAACATGATGTCTCTCATCTCTCAAAGTGTTTAATAGTTAGTGTATAAGATATAGCTCACCTCTTTTCATTCTAAACTTTTTAAAAGTAAGTTACCAATTTGCTACATAAGGATTGATTTACCATAAGGTAATGACCGACCTTATTCCCCAATTCTTCAAAACATGCCCCAAGTTATGAAACAATAACTTTCACTTGATTTTGAGTTCAAAATGGAATTTTAAAGACTAGATGCCTCATAACTTTCGCATTCTCACTTAAATTACCCCAGACTTATAGGTCTTAATGCCCTTAAGCTTTTGTGTGTGGTTTTGGGTCTGGTTCCTTAGAGTTCAAGTGGGTTGACATTAATAACTTTTAAATTGGAAGGGACTATGAATTGGCCTTTTCGTTTGTACGGAGGATTGGGCTCATGATAGTATTTCATGGTCTCAGGGTAGGACTTCATGGCTCAAGGTCTTTAAGTTGGTTCAACTATGTTGGTGGGCTAAGGTTCGTGTTTAGTTGGTTTCTTTCTCGGATCAATTGGATGTGTTTAGGTTAGCTGCTTTAATGGGCCAAGTGATTATGTTTGTCCTGAGCCCCTAAGGATTTGTAATCTTTAGCAAATTTCTTTTCTTTTTCTTTTTGAAAGAGAGAGAAAAAGTTAGGGCTTTTATGTTACAGAGACTAAGTGATGGAATTGTAAATGGAGGATTGCTTTTCAAGAATTCTATATACAAGCCTATAAAATTTATACAGAGCAACGTTACTGAGGGTCTATTTACAAAAGAGGAATCCTATTTATTCTAAACGAGAAATGATATTTACAAAGTACTAATCTATCTAAAAAAATGAATATTTCTACCTAGCATAATACTAGGCAAAATGATAACTACCTAAAATTATTTTATAGATTTGATTCTTTTTGTTTTGTTTTTTTTTTATTATTATTATTTACTTTGAGAGGGTTAGGGTCAGCTAATGTGGGCCCAAACAAAAAGTGACAGATTTAAGCTCGCATAGATGTACTAAGGCCCATACAAAGGTAATATTGATAGGGCTCTTCTATAAAGAAAAGATGAGCCCAGTCTTGTTTTGAATAATCTGAGTTGAAAAGTTGGAACCACATTTAGAGTAATTAATTTTTTTTTTCTTAGGCCAACGAGGTAGGTAGATACGGAACTATTCGAAAGCCTATTAACTTGATCTAGCCTTACCTATCTAAAGAAGAACTAAAATTACAACCAAAGCCTACCCTAAACCTTATATGGAATTATTACAGGATATTTATAGGGAAATATTAGAACGGACAACTGCCCTTATCCATCTAAAACTACTACATTATGGGTTCTTGTAATTTTTTGAAAAAAGGCTTTCGTACAGGCAAATGGTGGTATCTAAAAGTCCTCAAGTTTTACGACCACCGCATTGTTCAAAGCAACGGTTTTGTAGTCACATATGAACTTGAATGGTGTAGCTTGATTGACCCCAGAAGGTGGTTGCCCCACAACATCTGAAGCTTACATAATGGCCCCTCTCCTAAGGTCTTAAAACGGCCTAGTTTTAACTGTATCTACCATGTCTTTATGATACAGAAAATAAAATCAAATAAACCACAAATGAACCCCCCCACCCAAATAAACTACAACAAAAAATGTTAATATAAAAATAAAGTAAAATAAATAATTGAGAAGTAATCGACTCAAGTATTTTTTCTTTTATTTTTGAAGAAATATCCTAATTTCAGTATATGGTAGTAGCTAGCCCTCTTAACAGTCCTTAGTGGAGTAAGCAAACTGTTGAGCCTAAATTTTCGATTTCTTTCACTTCATTTGATTTCTTACTTTCTAATTAATATTAAACCTTAACCCAATAAGTTGAGTGACCTACCCTTGGTCCTTTCTCGCATTCTTCTGGCAGCTTAGTCAATAAGCCAAGTAACCTTGTCATTGATGTGCTGAAGAAATTGTACTCTAGTCGAGGCGTCAGGGTCCTCTTATACGGGTGCTGATACAAAGGCATGGTCGATGAGCAACTTGGGATTGAATCTATAGACTACCTCGAAGGGAGTCTGCTTAGTGGTATCATGTACGATACAATTATAGGCGAATTCGACCACTGGCAGGCAGATGTCCCAATCAGCTAAGTTCTTGGCTACTGCAGCTCGAAGTAATAACCCCAAAGTACTATTAACCACCTCTAGTTAGCCGTCAGTTTAGGGGTGACACGAAGTACTAAAAAGTAATTTAGTTCCCAGCCGATGCTACAGGGTCCTCCAAAAATGACTTAAGAACTTCGGGTCCCTATTGGAGACTATACTCCTCAGCACGCCGTGTATCTGCACAATCTCCTATAAGAAAAGAGAAGCAATAGTCGAAGTATTGTTAGTTTTGGTGCAGGGCATAAAGTGTACCATCTTACTGAACCGATCTATAATGACCGTTACAAAATCTTTGCCTCGAGCAGTTCGCAACAGTCCAAGAACAAAGTCCATACTTAGTTCAGTCTACGGCTTCGTTAGAATAGGTAAGGGCATTGTTTTTCCTTATTCGGCTTGGTAATTGGCCTTTTTACATACTACACAACTTTCCATAGCTTGGTGCACATCTCTTTGTATTTTCAGCCAAAAGAATCGGCCATTCAAGAGTTCACAAGTCCTTTCTCCAAAGTGTCCAGAGAGCCCTCCGCTGTGGGCTTCCCTAACTAATAATTGTCATAGAGAACAAGTCAGCACACACAATCTCCCTCCTTGGAACAGACAGCCATCCTCCACATAATACTCATCTACTGTCCTCCCTTCTAAGCATCGCGAAATTATTGGTCAAAAGTATAGATCCCCGAAGTACTGTTATTTGATGCTCGTAAAACCAAACAGCCTGATCTGTAGTTCTAATAAGAGCACATGCCTCCTCGAAAGAGCATCTGTAACTACATTGCTCTTTCCTTGCTTGTACTTTATCACAAAATTGAACCCTTCAAGGAATTCAACCTACCTCGCCTAGCGCTTCGACAACTTGTTCTGACTTCAAAAGTACCTCAGCAATTCATGGTCAATATATATGACAAATTCTCTCGACAGTAAGTAGTGTTACCACACTTACATTGGTCGGATCAGTGACAAAAGTTCCTTATCATACATGGAGTAGTTCAGCTGTAGTCCTCGGAGCTTCTCATTGTGGAAGGCAATTGGTCGATCTTCCTGCATTAGGATAGCACCTATTCTAACACCCAATGCATCACATTCTAGCTCCAAAATTTTGTTGAAGTTAGCTAGTACTAACACTGGGCAGAGGTCAACCTTTCTTTTATGTCGGCAAAGCTCCTCTCCTCTCATTCTCTCCATCGGAAGTTAATTTTCTTCTTTGTTAGCTCGTTAAGTGACTCAATGATGGTGCTAAAGTTCCTAATAAACCTTCTATAAAATGAAGCTAGTCCGTAGAAACTTCTTACGTTGGCACAAGTAGTAGGAGTCGGCTACTCGATAATCACCTTGATCTTCTTGTCATCGACTCGCAAGCCTCCTCCACTGACTACATACCCCCAAGAATACTACTTCCCCTTAGCAGAAGCAACATTTCTTTAAGTTGTTGAATAGTCTCTCGACACGAAAGATATCCAAGACTGCTCTAAGATGTGCAATGTGACTCGACATGTCGACACTGTAGATTAGGATGTCGTCAAAGTACATCGTGACACACATCCCGTTGAGATGTCTTAGTACATAGTTCATAAGTCTCATGAAAGTGCTCGGGGCATTGGATAAGCTGAAGGGCATGACTATCTACTCATAAAGTCCATGTCAAGTCTTGAACGCAGTCTTCCACTCATCTCCTAACCTTATGCAGATTTGATGATAGCCAAACTTGAGATCAATCTTGCTAAAAATCTTGGCTCTACTTAGTTCATCCAACATGTCTTCTAGCCTAGGGATCGGATACCTATATTTGATCATGATTTTGTTTATGGCTTGGCTATTAACACACATCCGCCAGGTTCCATCCTTCTTTGGCACCAAAAGTGCAAGCACGGTAAAAGAGCTGAAACTCTCTCTCACATAACCTCTCTCCAGTAACTCATTGATTTGACGTTAGAGTTCAGAAGCCTAGTCGAGATTCATCCAATAAGCTGGCTTATTCGGTAGTGCAACACTGGGTACTAAGTTAATGCAGTACCTTATGCATCAAATTAGGGGCAACCCCTCAGGTAACTATTCTGGGAACAAATCGGCATAGTCATCTATCAACCCCTTGATTCCCTAGGGAAGCTCACCCCGCTCTTTCATTTCTAATAGTCGTCTAATCAACAATAAGGTCAGCTCGTCAGCATTGATGGCTTCTCGGAACTTAACTCTACTCATCACCAGAGCTTTCTTTAATCCACGAACGAGTTTCGTCTGTAACTTGTGAACTTCTCTCAGTGACATCAGATTCAGCGTGATCTTCTGGTATCCTTTTCCAACATATACATATTCCTATAGCCGTCATGTATAACTTTCTTGTCAAACAACCACGGTCTACCCAGCAATACATGAGAAGCATACATAGGTAACACGTCGTAAAGGATTTGGTCAGAGTAATTCCCTATAGTGATCAGCAATAGTATTTGCCAAGTGACATGTCATGCTCCTTTCTCACTCAACCAGTGCAACTTGTATGACCTAGGATGTGCAAAAATCAGCAGCTTCAGTATTGAAACAAGATCGGCCAATGCCACATTAGTGCAACTTCCACTATCCACAATAAGAGCACATATTCAATCATTCACCTTGTAGGTGATATGAAACAAGTTCTCTCTCTAGTACTCCTCTCGTCAGGGTTCTAAGTTCATAGTACGTCGAACAACCATAAGTAACTGGTCTAAGTCCTTGGGAAACACGTCCTCCTCAATCAATTCTTTCTCGGCATTTTCTTTCTCGATAGGATCCTCCTCCTCCTCCTCGACTTCTGCATCCGTACTCTCTACTTTTACTTTCGAGATATCTCCCTTAATGACCATTGCCCTTCGATTCGGGCATTGAGTAACCATATGTCTAAACCCTTGACACTTAAAGTATTTGATTTGGCTGGTCTTCCTGCCAAACCCTTACCCCTTCTCATACGTTCAGGTCAGCACTACATCTTCAAGTCGACCTTTCTACTCGACTCTAACATCAACTCTTCTACTTGGTTTGATATTAGACTGAGCTTAGTGACTTACCTATCATGGTCGGCTAGTGGGCATTATGGTCGTTACTCAGCTCCTTCTTTGCCTCTCCACTTGCTGGGCAATTCTAACAGCTTCATCCATTGTGTTAAATCGTTGGAGCTCCACAATATCTCGGATGTCTCCTCTTAATCCAGTAATAAACCTTGAGACTGTTCGGGCTAGTGGTACCTCTACTTCGCATCTTATCATAAGCATTTGGAATTCCTAAACATACTCATCAATAGCTTGGCCTCCTTGTTTTAGCTCCTGAAGTCGAGTGAAAGTATCTTGGAGATACGTTTTTGGCACGAATCTGTTTCTGAGCACTCTCTTCACCTCAAGCCAAATGTTAATCTCTTGGTATCCCTCTCGTTTTCTCATGGCCTGAAAATTCTTCCACCGCATAGCGGCATACCTAGAGAATTCTATAGCAACAGTCCTCACTTTCTCATAATCTTCATATTGATAGTAATCAAATATACGCTTCACCTTCTCTTCCCAATCCAGATACTCGTTAGTATTCCCAAATCCATTAAAACTTGGAATCCAAAGCTTCACATGATCAGATGCTTTAGAGACTTGCACACACTCCTCTTCAAAATACTCTTCTTCCTCCTCTTCAAGCTCTCTCAAGTCTGTCCTTCACCTTACTCGTCTGCTAACTCCTTCACCTCGAACTAGTTGAGTTGGGTTCTGACCTCTAATAGGTTGAGCAACTTATGGAGTATTTTGCACAACCCCAATGGGTCGACAAGACAGTGCATGAACAGCTCAAGTCAGATCTATCAAGAGGTTAGCTACCTCATCAAGTCTCTCGTCAATACTTCTAAGAGTTTCTTGTGATTGTCGTCCATGGTGGACAATTCTACTGTCACCACCAGCACTAACATTCATATTTAGGTCTGTCATTTTTCTTTTTTCCTCACAGATTCAAAATTCAAACAAACACTTCAAAAAGTGAACAACTAATAATACAGTAGTCAAATGAACACAGTCACTGACTTTATTCTACACACACAAAACAGAGTACAGCAGAACTTCTAGAAGAACTAACTATAGTTCACCTAAAATCTCTACTCTAATACCAACATGTTGCGAACCGTGACCAAGAACAAACAAGGTCTGTCATTGGATGGGTCAAAGCTTGTCAAAAGCTCAAAAAAGGGTTAATGGGGAAAGGTACGAAAGGGTGACAAAGACGAATGAAACAATAAACAAAACCTACAAACAGTTCCAGAGGATATAATACACCAATGAAACTTCTGAGAACTCATGGCACAATTCGATATGACGCATGAATTCCAGTGAGGTTACTCGTCACCTAACCTTACCTAAGGGAAAAGATAAGAGTGATGCCAAGAGTAAACAAGCAGTATTTACGCAAGGAATAAAGTACTTAAGTGTATTGAAAGTAATCTCATATGTTACAGCTACAAGTACAAAGGTATTTATACCCGTGAGCTATGGCAACTTACCCAAAAGGGAAAAGACAATAAGGACATTTCCTAAAGAATCAATGTACATGATACAAAAGAGTAAAAATAAATATATAAGGAAATCAATTATTGGTGCTACAGATTCTCCATACGATACTGTACACATGGGGATGCTGCATTGGTAAGGTTGTTAGGGGATGCGGACAAAAAGTATAGACAGTTGGGCTTGTCCAAGTAGGAATGGCTTAATCAGTCTAGATTCTCTGTCTCTTGGCATCTCAGCAAAGATGATGCTGAGTGATTGGTCGACTCTACATTAGAGTAGTCATTAACTCAACATAACATAAAATAAAGGGTGACCATTGGCATAGCATTAAAGGTGACTCGACAAGTAAGTACTCAGCTTCAGTAGAGGTTGGTTAAAATATAAAGATTCATTATGCTAGCCCCACTAGTCCTCGAGCTTAGCTGCGGGTCAAAGATCCCGTAGCTTAATTCCCATCAGGTACCACTATCAATTTTCTAAAATCAATATTATTCTTCTAAATTATCCTCCCTTTTTAATATTTTTAATTAAAAAAAAACAAAAGAAAATAAAAACCTAAATTTCTACAGATTTTATCGTCGCCTCGAAAATACCTACGTACCTATTAACCCGGATCAGACGATCATAGTTCTTTTCGAAAACCTTAATGTGTTGATTGATTTTAATTTTAAAAACCGACCAGATTTATATTTTAATTGATTCAATTTATTCAAAAAATTTAAAAAGATCCTAACTCTTGAGTGTTTTTGTTTTATAGAAAATGCTCTAAAAATCCTATTTTAAAAGGGTCTTCTATTAATCTTTATTTAAAGAAAGACAACTTTCTATATGATAAATCCTTAAATAAGACCAAATCCTAAAAAAAAAAAAAACAATCCTAACAATCTCTAAACTAATATATATTTATATCCATCTTACTACTTCTTAAATAGACATTTATTTAAATCAATACTTAATCTATAAAGAAAACTAATGCTAAAAAAGAACACCTAAGTTAATATATATACTTGTATATATATATCTCTATTATTAAACAATTATCTACCTAAATAAAATCATATTATATAATATACTTGATATATAAAAAGAACTAATACTAAAAAAAATCTCCTAATATATATATATATCTTATATATATGACATTATATAACCAAGGATCTAATAATAGTAATAATATAATATGATTATAATAATAATAAATTATAAAAATAAAATAATAATAATAATAAATAAAAGGAAAAAAAATCAAAGGAATCGAAGAAGGCTAAACCTGGTTGCGTGAACTTCTGCTTCTAATGTGTAGTGAAGAACAACGGCTCTAATTGGTCGTGCGTGAGCTTGTCCAATGTGCGACTAGATGTTGATCGGAGTTGGAATTGGTGATGGCTTGCTCTACTGGAGGTTGCACCTGCTACTTGTGAACCAGGCGGTGGACGGTGGCCTATCGAGCGAAATCAGGCGATGAACAATGTACTATGAAAGGCAATTGTGGTACAGTTGAAGCACGACATGTATTTCGTCAGTGGATTGCAAACTTACGAACTGATCGATGTTGCGAGCGAAAGTGCAGTATAGATAGCTATGTCACGCGTGTACTACTTAGACAAGGAGAACGGCTGCTAACATGTCATGCTTACTGTAGCTTGTGATGGACGCGGATGAAGCGTATGTGCAGTGAAGTGTGTAGGTCAGGTTGGAGATGATCAGAGAGTGTGCTGTTCTTGGATGTGAAGACAGCGTATGAAAGGTGTGCACGTGTGTTGTGAACTATAGTTTGGTTTTGGTGAGTGCAGCAATAGTGATGGGGCATGGAATTGGAGTTCAATGTAGTACGTGAATCAATTTTGTGCGTACATTGTTTACTGCTTGGTCAATCAATAGAGGATGCACGAATCGTCGATAGTGTACGCGTGCAGTTGCAGTTGCAATTGCCGAAATCAGGGCATACGTCGGGGACTTATGTGCTGTATTCGTGTGTGTTAGGGTGTTGGACTGTGACGTTCGTACGTTAATTCCTGGACAGCAGCTGTGTCAGACATGTGCGATTGGAGTTGGTCAGTGTTCGTGAAGTCGAGCAAGGCTGGACGTACTTGCTTGCTGCGGACGTGGAGCTGATGCTTCTATCGTGTTGTTGTGCTCGGGCGTGTATGGCTGTTACAGTGAAGTACGGTTATGTTTAACAATGGAGTCGATGAAGGAATTTGTGTGCAAAATTGAAAGTGGATGGAGTACTTATCGAAGAGGAATTTGTGTGTTCGGTCAACGTGTTTAGCTTGATGCACTATGAAGTCGGGTTTTTTTTTTTTTCTTTTTTTCTTTCTTGATGCGTATGTGTTTAAATTGCCTTCACTTTATTCCATGCGATCCATATTTATAAACTTCATAACAAATCATATCAAATCGAATCTCTTATATTGATTCAAATCTGATTTGATAAAAATTACATTAGATGCAAATCATTTATATCAATTCAAATCCAATTTAATAAAAATAAAAGTAGATTCAAATCATTTATAATGATTTAAATTCAAACAAAAAAGATGTGATTAGATGTGATCCCGTACGCTTAACTCACTTTAAAAAAAAATGAAAAGAGAGAGAAAAATAAAAAACACATAAATGCCTAACGAGACTCAAACCTATAACTTCAAGTTAACTCTATATTAATACTCCAATGCTTATTCGTTAGACTATTGGTATATACATTGATTTTTAGTACAATTGAATTATCTTTAAACCAAACGACCCTCTAAAATTAAACTAATTGTCCCTAAAACAATTTATTTTCTAAGTCTATTTTCCCTAAAATATTTATATTTTCTTTTTTTTTCAATTTTTTTCTTTTTATCATTTTTCAAATTTTTTTTATTTTTAATTTTTATTATTTTTTTATTTTAGAATTATGACCTTTAAAAAAAAAAACAAAAAATAGAACTATGGAAGGCAAAAATTGAGTGTCTACAATCTCCTAGAAAAAGATGATATAAACCTTATTTCTAAGGGTCTTCTAGATTGACAAAAAGATCTCCTAACAAATTGAACGGTTATCTTACCTTCAGGGTGTTGCATCACATTAGAAGGTTCGGTATTGTAAATAGGTTATTTTGGAGGTAGATTTTCTACTTCCCATAATTCAGGTAAGTTAACTTGAGACCATTGAATCATTTTGAGTACTGACACATTAGCTTTGGTTAGGTCTATTTGAATTAAAAGGGTTTGACTTCTTTTATCAATTTTAAAAGCTTTAAACCCAAAAGCATTTTTCATTAACTTAAAATATATTCTATATATTACAGTCTATATATTACAGCCATTGGTAAAGCACCTTCTATCATTCTATAATTGTGAGTTTTAATTTAAAGAATTAAAGAATTCATTATGGTCTTATCCCTAAGACCAAAGGCAACATTTGGATGATATGTATTGGACTAATACTAAGACTAGTCTCAATAGAGGTGTGCATTGATTTTTCATAGTCCAGTTCCTTAGCATCTTTAAGGACCATGATAACAAAAGTATCAAGACCTAATTTAATAAAAGGTTTAGCTCCTACTTGAATCAGGTCTATGTGCATATAATTCCATTCTTTAGCAAATTTTTTAATTGAATCAGCATTTAACAATTTTATTGTGGTTAAGTCATCAAAGATAAGGATATCTTTTTTCTCTATGGCCATTACATAGTCATTTTTTTCAAATATTTTCCATTTAGCCATTTAGTAAATTTGATCATAGGAAGTTTTAAGAATCTTCCAATCATCTATTACTTTATCAAAATGTTTCATGTGTATTTCATCTCTATTATTCAACATAGATTCTTCTTATTGCTCAAAGAGAGTAAAGCTCAACGAAGACATAGTTCTTTTAAGTAAATTTATATTTTTAAAAGAGACTAATTTATCTATTCTTATAGATCCAATTCACCAGACTATTTTAAATCCTATGTTGTGATTTCCAATTTATAACCCTTTTGCTACCCTTAATAAACTTAAGTGCAATTTACGTTAGGCCTTAGTAGGCTTATCATAACACAAGGGATTCCATACAAGAATCATCTCTAGTGATTGGTAAATATAAGATATAAATTTTCACACAAAAAATCATCTCAAAAGAAAAAAAAATTAACCCATCATACTATATACGAAGCCATCTTAACTTGGATCAAAACCCATTCTTCTACAATTCCAATGCAAGAAGCAACTCTTTTGCTTTATGATAAGGCATTTTTAATATCTTCAATAGCTAGTGTTTCATCACCAAGACAAATAAAAGAGATACTAGAGAAGACATTAGCATCTCTCAATGAATTAACCATAGGATCATCTTTAGTTTCAACATCAAGCTCCCATCATAGTGATAACACTAATGAAGATGATTGCTACGGGATAGATCTAGGTGATCCTTAATGTATGTATTTTGTCTTTTTAGATGTATTTCAAATGTATTCGTACACTATAAGAATCTCATAGGTGTAAGAATACACATATACCACGACACTTTGACATAACAATGATGTCAGAAACCACTCTTTGACATAATGATTTTCTTTTTAACTTTTCATTATTTGCTATAATGAATTGTCTATCACAATAATTACTTTTCACTATTCATGTAGGCTTTTTTGTTTATAAATAAGGGCCTCTTCCCTCATTCAAACCATTGGCCAAAAATCATAATCCTCTTTCGCCACTTCTTATATCCCTTTCTCTTCCAAATTTCCTCTTCTCTTTCTCTTCTCTCCTTCCTTCCCTTGTACATTCTTCAACTCCTTTTCTTTCTTTGAAAATTTAAATATTGAGAAGCATTCTTACGCTTCTGTTCTAAGGTATAATACGTACCTTCAATGTTCAATGTTCCTTTCTTTAAATTTTCTTCTATGAGTAAATGATCCGAATGTAATGCTCAATGTTTGTAAAGTTTTTCAAATTCAATAAAATAACTTCTTGTAAACTATCCCACCACTTAACCTTGTATTTTCAAATTAAGATGGTAGTATTTGTTTCATTATCATTTTTATAATAAAAAAACCATGCCATGACCCATGAGATACTGACATGTATAAAATACAGTATTTCTTTTTCGAAACACTTTTCATGGACAAATGGGACATAATCTTTTAGGAAAACATTAAAACCATTACCAGCCTTTTCATGAATAATTTCATTTATGGCTTCAAACTCATTCCACCACTAGGCAAACCAGTATGTAAATTATTGGAAGAACATTTGTCGAAAAGGATCAACCAAATATGTGATCATTTTGGGTTCATTTGATAAAAAGTATTCCATCAGGCCTGTTTATAATCATAATAATTATAAAGGGCTTGGTAACTTGGTTGAGTTTCCATTGGATTTAATGAAATTTTTTAAGGATTGCTGGATGTCTAGTCCATTCATTAAGGTTTATGACCTTATGAATTCTAGTAATAGAATAACTAATCATCTCATCATTTTGAAAATGTTTAAATGAAACAAATCTTGTTTTACTTAAAATTCTTTCATAAAATTGAATTGTTTTCTAATAATCATAAGGGACATAAGAAAAATCTTTTGTAAAAATTTTTCTTACACATTCGAAAGGATCCTTATCAAACATATTCTTTTCAATAGAAAAGAAATATATATATATATAACCATAGCTTAATTTCTTGTTAGCTTTTTATTATTTTCAATTTAGCCTATCATAAAACTAAAAATAACACTTCCAACCTTTGCACATATAAACTTACACTTAATTTAATGCATTAAAGTCCATAACCTTATTAGATCACTTTATTAGGACCTTGTTTAATATGATAGCCTTGTTACATGATTATTATTATTATTATCATTATTAACATATAAGTTAATACAGTTTATCATTAAAATAAACCTAACACATGATGGTTGCACTGTGATTTCGGTATTAACATTGATGGTAATGATAGTAGTGAGAGTATTAAAGTAAGGGCAAAGCAATAGTAATGGTGATGATTTGATAGTAGTGGTGCTAATGGTGAGGTTAAGAGGAAATGGCGGTAATGATGGTAAGGGTTAGAATAAGTAATGACGATAGTGTTAGCAAAGTAGTGGTGAAATAGTAGTAATGACACTAATATTAGTGTAAAAGAAGGATGATAGCAATAATGTTAGTATAATGTGATAGTGGTAATAGTGTACGAAAGTGGTAGTAGTGGTGGTATAGGACTAATAAAGGTAGTAGTAACATAGTCACTAGTTTTCATGGGTGATAATGTGAAATAGTAGAATCAATGGTAATTGGTGGTGATGTGATGTTGATGACAATAGTAATTGTGATAATAATGTTGACAGTAGTGATGAAAGGGTGATAGGGAAGCAATGGTAGTCGTGGGTGATAGTTGTTGATAGTCCAATAGTAAGATTTATAACAATAAAGATAATGTAGTGGTAATGGTGATGGTGGTGGTGGTGGTGGTAATAATAGTGATGGTAGCAGTAGAGATAGTGATGTTAGCAATAGAGACGGTGATGTTATTGCTATAAGTATGTTGGTAGGAGTGTTGATGTGGTAACTATGATATTGGTATATGGTAATACTATAGAGGTAGAGTTTACAACAATAGTAGTAATGTGATGGAGAAGGTAGTGGTCATGATGATGGTAGTGGTGGCGTTGTTGAGTGCGATGGTGTTGATGGTGTTAAATTAGCACTAGTGGTAATAGTGTAGCAATCAATGCAATTTTGATGTGGGTAAACTTATTAAATAATCATAAAACATGCTTTTTATTTAAAAGGAATAACTAATACAATCTGATAGGAAATAATAGTTATTCCCCATGGAAAAACAATAAAGAAGTCTCCTAAACTACTCGTTTCGTAGTTAAGTGGAAGTAAACAAGAGAGATGTCATTTCAAAAATAACTATTTTATTCTCTTTCTATTACTTTGAAGTAAGTGGATTGTTAGAGTTTTATGACATTCATAAGAAATTGTGATTAGTAAAATATTAAGTAAGAAATAATTGAACAAAGAATGGGGCCAACATAATAAATATGCATGAAAATTAATTTTAAAGAATAACATAGCTAAAATTGAAGAAACTTAGGTTTTACTATTAACAACATTAAGATATCTAATTGAAAGTCAATAACCTTAGAATATGATAAATTCTCTCTAAACATGCTCTCTACTAAGCAACATTCTGCTCGCAAATACAGCCACACCTAAAATCTGTTGTCTTTTCTTCTTCCTCATATTAGGAAAAGACATCTGAAATCAATTGAAGATTTAGAATATGAAGTTTCAAAATGAAACCAATGATCCTGCATTACACCAAGAAACTAATCAAAATCATGAAAGCACTTTTAAGAAATTGAAAGAGCAACTAAAGGCCACTGAAGAAAGCCCACGAAATGGAAAAATGCGAAGACCATCTTTTAGGGATACAGGTGATACACAACATCCCAAATGCATATGTAGTGCATGAGCAAATAGAGGAAGAAGAAATAAATAATGAGGAGGGAGAATTATCCTTTAAATATATTATAGAGAAAGTAAAAGGAGAAAAACAAATTCAAAGTAAGCCAAGTACACGCATCATCTCATTATCCCAAGATTTTAAAAAGAAGCTTTATACAACCTAGAAAAAGTCCCTCATTATCAAGCTATATGGACAATCACTATGGTATAAAATTTTATACAACAAATTGCAATATCTATGGAGATTTTTAGCTTGATTTAACATGATTGTATTGGGATCGAGATACTATACTATTACTTTCTCTTCTAAAAAGGACTTAAATAGAGTTATAAATAATGATCCTTAGTTTGTAAATAGTAGTTTTTTAACTATTTAGGTCTATATACTTGAGTTATCCCTTGAATATTTTGATTTAAAAATTTTGAGACTAATTAAGGAAATAATTGGACCTATACTTAGATTAGATATTTATACAGTTAATGCGGAAAGTGGCAAATTTGCTAAATTATGTATTTTGGTAAACTTCAATGAACTTCTTATTCATTCAATTATTTTGAATGGAATTACTTAAGAGGTGCAATATGAAGGAATTAAAAATCTATGCATAAAATGCGAATTCATTGGTCATCCTACAAAGCACTACCCAAAAAAAAGCTAAACAAGAATGAAGCATCTAGTAGTAAGAACCAGAATCCAAAAGCTTCAACGACTAAGATATCAAATGAAAATTAAAATCAGAATTTTACATATGGTAAGGAACAAAGTGAAGCAAGTGGCAAGAGAACATATGATGAAAACAATAAATGAAGAGCGAGACAATAATGAGAAGAAATTAGAGGAAAGTAGCGGTTATGGTAAGTGGATTATTGTATAGAAGAGGAAGCCAATAAGAATAAAAAATAATCAAATGCAAAGCATACAAATTCCATAAGGTCATTATGAGGAAAAGCGGTCAAAACTTGTTACTTTACAAAAGGCAACTTAAGTAGGGAAATAAAGCCAAATGGTAACAAAAAATACATCAACATAAAGATGGGGAAAGAAATTAAAAGATTTAAATCAAAAATTATCACAACTAAGGATTTATGAGGATTCTCCTACAAAGCAAAATAGTTTACATCAATCAAAGTCGCCCTCCTAACACAACAAAGGGAATAGAAAAGAAGTTACTGAGAAAACAACATTAAACTTTACATTTCAAACACCTGCTACACAAAAGTTAAGCCAAAATACTACTCGAAGAAGATTAACTAGAATAAAAAAAATTAGCAAAAAACCAATTCAAGATGGATAACAAGATATTTCTAACATTCATTGTTAAGCACTTGCTTCACAACTCAAAGATGCCTTGGGTAGAGAAAAGTTATCGACTGATGTACCCAACCCTCAACAACAGGACAAAGAAAGTGCTAATACACTTAGAGGATATCAAAATTCTCCCAATGGAAGTGCAACCCTTTCATCAAGTTCTAGTCATTAGTCCAGTGATCACAGAGATAAATGGCACAATAACATTAACAAGATTGGGTTAGATCATCAGGACAAGGAGGGAAAATGAAATGTTTATATCAATAGAAACCCCAACAAAGGAGATTTACCTCCATCAAAGTCATGAAGAGATGGGAAATGACCTTGAGAATCATAGTCAATAAAATTTTTTGGACCACAGATGTGTACACTCCGAAATACACTCTACAACAAGATACTTGCTCAAGAAGAACCAAAGTGTTCCAATGCTACTAACAAATGCTAAGGAGACTTTAACTATGGTGGATACTCTAAAAACACCATCAAGTTTTGTTATAAAAATACATGTTACAATGGCTAACACAAATGAAATCATTTGCTACATTTCAAATATCACTACAGATGATCTTATGGCTAACTCTTCTTTGCTTAGACTAATAAAGATTTTGGTGCGAAATGCTAAGGGGCTCAATACACCTAACAAGAAAGATGCGGTCCTAAATGCATTTACAGAGGATATGCTTGACATGGTAGCCCTATTGGAAACCAAAATGTCAAAATCTAATGCATATATGTTTCAATATATCTCACAACTAAATGGACATACTTGTGTTGAGGCAAGAGGATTTAGTAGAGGCATGTTATTGTTATGGAATAAGAGATTGCTTGAAGTTCCCATCTTTAAGAAGACTTTCTAAGAGTTCACATTAAAGCTAAGATCAGAAAATCTAACTTTACTTTATTTTTTTCAGTAATTTATGCCTTTACGCATTGCCAAGAAAACTAGAATTATGGGAAAATTTAAAAAGCCATGCACAGTTAGTTAATAATAGACCTTGATATGTACTAGGTGATTTTAATTATGTGATAAAAAGAAGTGAATGCTAGGGAAGTGGCTAGTTTCCAAGAAATAGAGTATATAGGTATGCAACTTGCATTAACTACTTTGGGCTAATAGATATGGGCTATGTAGGAACCCTTTTTCATGGTCAAACAATCAAAATCTAGCCTCACCTATTCAAAAAAGACCAAATAAGGGATGGTGTAATCAAGCTTGGTAAAGCCTATATCTTGAATAAAAAAATTTTCATCTTCGTAAATGGTCAAGCAATCATAATTCTTTGCTCCTTAAAACCTACTCAGAGCAAGGAAAGAGAAGACTTGAAAAACCTTTTCATTTTCTACTAATGTGGTTTATGGATGCTACATATATGAAAGTTATTAAAGAGGTATGGCAACCTCAAATCATGATATCATAAACACACTTAATGTATTACCAAGTTATCTCAAAGATTGGAATAGAAAGATGTTTAGAATTGTATATTGCCAAAAAAGAAGAACTCTAAAAAGACTAAATGGTATCAAAAAAGCTTTAAACATGGCTCCATCAGGCTATCTAATAAACTTGAAAGAAACTTTTAAAAAAGACTTAGATACACTTCTTGAAAGAGAAGAATGGTTGTGGAAAATGAAATCTACGGTGAAATGGATCAAGGATGGAAAAAGGAATACTATCTACTATAATACTATAGTCCAAAATGGAAGAGCAAAAAACAAAATTTTGGGGATGCAAAATGAATTGAGAGAATGGTAGTATGATCTAGCAAGAATACAAGAAATAATCTATGCCTATTTTCATAAGATGTATTCAATTACAAAGATTTATTGCTCTATTTTGAATCAATTAGTTACTTACTAAGAAATGGGTTATCAAAGCAACAAAAAATAATGCTTAAGAAGATGTTACATCTCAAGAAGTTTATCAAACGCATATGCAAATAAACTTATAGGAAGCATCTAGAAAAAGATGATTTTCATGCATTTTTCTACCAACGTTGGGATTTTATAGGAGAATAACTTACAAGACTCATTAAGAAATGTTTCAAAGAAGGAGCTATACCCCAAAACTAAATCAAACTCTAATTTGTCTAATCTCAAAGCAACTAGGAGCAAGTTTCCCGAAAAGTTATAAGCCAATAAGTCTCTACAATACCATTTACAAATCATCACAAAACTCTTAGTAAATAAACTGAGGCCTATTCTTGAGGACTTAATACACCCTATTCAAGCTAGTTTCATTATAGAGAGAAAAGCAGCAGATAACTTAAATTTAGTAAATGAAATATTGCATAGCTTTCGAAAGAGGTCAATTAACCAAAAGTGGATTATCATAAAATTTTATTTAGAGAAAGCTTTTAACACTATGGAATGGCATTTCCTATATTTAGGCACTAATCAATTTAAATTTTCCACAATCCTAGGACAAACTTATAAGTTCATGCCTAAACTCCGCTTACTCACAAGTACTTAATAATGGATATTAATTGCACCTTATAATTCCTAATCGTAGAATAAGATAAGGAGATCCAATATCTCCCTACTTATTTATTTTAGGAGTAGACTTTTTCAGTAGGATGATAGGGGAAAGGGTGCAAAAAGGTGAATGGGAAGGATGTAAAATAAGACGTAGCTCATTATATATCTCTCACATCTTATTTGCAGATGATATTATACTACTAACTAAAGTAAATAAAAAGGGTCCTTTAGTGGCAAAAAAAGTCTTGGAGAAATTATCTTAAATTTCAGGATTAAAAGTCTACCATAAAAAATCTTCAATTTTCTTTTAGTAGAATATTAACAATACAATTAAAGAGGAAATAGTTAGTATTCTAAAAATGCAAGAGGTCAACTCTTTTTAAAATTTGTTAAGATTTCCCTTACACAATGGAGCAAGACTCTCAAATGATCAATTGAATTTGATAATGGAGAAAGCACAAAATAAGTTGTCAAGCTGGAAGGTAAGATAGTTGATCAAGTGTGAAAGAATTATACTCATAAGATTAGCCTTAAAAGCTCTACTTACAACTTCTAACATGCAGGTGTCAAATTTTCCTAAGAGAGTTTTATAGAAGTTAAATACAATCGTAAGAAACTTTCTTTTGAATGTAGTAAATGATATAAACAAAACCCATTGGATAAGTTGGAACAAGTTAACTAAGCTAAACAAGAAAGGATGGCTAGGACTTATAGACCTTAATAAAAGAAATGAAGCTTGTGCTCTAAAGAGATTTTTTGAGTTCAAAAATAAACATCTCTTATTGGTAGAATTAACAAAAAGAAAAATATAGAAAATTTAAAAAATAAAATAAAATTCCTTAATTAATAAATGCTTCACATTTTACTAAGGAATTACATGAAAGTCAAGGTTGGTCTCACAAAAACGAAATCACGTATGCTGGAAATGGCAAGGGAACTAGCTTCTACTGGGATAAGTGGGGTGGAAACTTCATTGTGAGGCAACTAATTTAGGGTCTTTTACATATTCAAGCTCAAAACATTACTTTAGCTGATTGCTGGAGAAGTCCTTATGTTTAGGATAAGGAAAAAATAGGCTTTAGCATAAATGAAATTATATTGAATAATATAAGACCTCTAGTATTGCAAGAAAAAGAGAATACAAGTTTCATGTCAAGAAATGAGAAGGATGGAATTTAATCTACATATATAGGCAACTTGTATTAGGAAATGAGAGTGAATAAGAAAATTGGTCTTGATTATGGAGATCAATTTTTCCACCTAAGGTAAAAGCATTGTTATGGAAAATATTCAATGACTATCTCCTAACAGCTGCAAATCTAATAAGAAGAAACGTCAAGTATGATGCTTACTATCTTAGGTGTAGAGATCCTCAAGGAAACTTACTGCATGCTTTTTACTTATGTAAAGGAGTAAAGCACACAATAGAAGCTTGTCAAAGTAAGGTGATCTCATATGCTATTATCAATGGGGACTTCCAAAAATGGGTAAAATATAACATTCATATAAGGAAAGAGGAAACCTCCATACCACAACCCCCAAAATCTTACACATTTAGATTTATATTGTAGTACATATGGATGAATCATAATTAAGCTTTGCATCAACCTAAGCTAGTTGATACGAACTTCATTCATATTATCAAGAAATTAAGTAATCAACACTAAGCTCTATAAAAAAAAAAAAAAGTGAAAGTTCTTTCAAGTAAGCCTAAGGGATGTCGAGCCTAATTTTTTCGGTTTCTTTTGTTTAAAATTAATTTTCCTATTTCCTGATTAATACTAAACCCTAACCCATTTAATATTAATCCTCGACTAAAGAAAATGAGAAATTCTAATTTTTTATTAAAAATAATTTTTGGAGTCGCCACCCGACCAGAGTCAAGAAAAAAAAAAGAAAACCGTAATCAATTGGGTGGATTGATTACGATTTAGCTACCGGTCTTCGATTTTAATTTAATACAAACCAGAATAATCCAAATCCGTGGGCTAATCTATTAAACCCTAACGGGTACCACTATCTATTTACCGAAATTAGGATTATTATTCTAAATTATCTTTTTTAATATCTTTAAGAAAAGGAAACAAAATCCAAAATAAAAAAAAAAAACCTAGATTTCTATAGATTTTATCATCGCCCCGAAGATGCCTATATACCCGCTAGCCGGAATCAAACAATCGTAGTTCTTTCTAAAAAATCCTTAGTATGTTGATTTATTTTAATTTTTGAAAAACTGACCGAGTTTATGTTTTAATCAATTCAGTTCAAAAAAATAATCTAAAGGGAATCCTAACTCATAAGTGATTAAAAAACTCTCTAAAATACTGTAACCTTTTTCACAAAATTTTCTTTTTTTGTCAATTTTATTTCTTGAAAAAAAATTATTTTTCTACATGAGAATTCCTAGAAAACCTAATCCTAAAAAAATCAAATTCTAAACTAATAGATAGACATGTATATAAATGCATCATTACTACTAAATAAGCATCTACCTAAATAAATTAATAATATCATGTAATATACTCTAATATATAAAAATAAATATTAATAAATCTCCTAAACTAAACTAATATATATTCACATATTATATCACTAACAGATAATATAACAAGATATATATATACATATATATAATAAAAAAAAATCTTAACATTCTCTCGTCTAGTATCTATATATCCCTATATTTATATTATTACTTATTAACATAAATCAATCTAAGCTATATTAAAACTAATGCTAACGAAAGTATCCTTATTGTATATAAACTAATATATAGATTATACTAGATTACTTAAGGTTTTAATAAAATCATAACATGATATGCTATAATATAATATAACAAGAAAATTTTAAAAAAATAAAAAATAAAAATAAAATAGAAACAATCTGAACCTGATTTGGCTTACTGTTATGGATTTGGTTTATGCAGAATTTGTTGTCAGAGTTGTGTTGCCTATTGCGTCTCGTGCCATGCAATGGCCAATGGACGGTAGCGTGTTTTGATTTTTTTCGTACAGGCGCTGTGTCAGTAGAATTGTTTTGTTCAGCTGTTGTGAATTGAGGGCATAATAGGGGCGTCTAGTTAGGCGTTGAAGGAGATGTGGCGGTTGCTGTTAGCTTTTAGCTTTGTGTTGTCAACTATGTGTTGTTTGTTTCAGTCAAGGCTAATCCAAGGGCTTTAGTCAAGTGTTGGGTTGGCGTGTAGGTGAGCTGTCCAAAGTGCTACTGGCATCAGGCTTATGTCTTTGTGAAATTGGATGGCATTAGGGGATTGTTGTTGGGCCTGGAGAAGTGTACCGAGGCAAATAAGTTGTGTGCCATTTTCAGATCATGGCATAGCAGTGCTTGTTATTAGCTTAAGCCGTGTGAGTGGTGTTGATCTCTGCAATTGTTGTCGGTCAGTGTTTTAGGAAGTGTGGTGCAACTCGTGTTCTACTATAGTAGCAGTATAGTGTGTTGAGCATGGCGAGGACTAGCCGGACATTTGTGTTGATGAGGGACAACAGATGAAAAAGTGGATCCTTTCTTTTTTACGAGTGTATCTATTTATATAACCCAACCCAAACCATATCATATCTATTATATCTATTGTATCTGATTTGATAATAATTAAACTAGATCCAAATTAATTCAAATCCAATTTAATAAAATCAAACAAGATTCAAATGTTTTTAATTAGATATGAATCCCGTTTAGTTCTCTCGCTCTTGTAAAATATAGAAAAATAAAAGACATAGGTTCTTAGTGAGACTCGAACCCACAACTTCATATTAAATCCAATCCAATACTCCAATGTTTATCTGTTTGGCCATTGGCCTGCGCCTTGACATTCAGTACAATTAAATTGTACTTAAACCATGCGACTCTATATAATGCTTATTTTTTGAACTAAGCTAAACTAAAATGAATGACTCTAAAATAATTTACTTCCTAAAAATCTACAAAATATTTTTTTTTATTATTATTTTTATTTTTGAATTAAGACCCTTTTGTAAAAAATAATAAAATAAAATAAATAAAATATTAGGATTACAAAGAGACAAAAATTAAGTGTCTACAAAGGAAATAAATTGGACTCCTCCTCAATGTAGCTATGTAAAATTAAATATAGATGGATTAGTGAATGATCTATCAGGACAAACATATGCAAGAAGAGTGATAAGGAATCATAAAGGGAAATGGCTATTAGGTTTACTTACAAATTAGGAAAAACAAACATTTTGCTACAAGATTATGGGGCATATTAGGGGATTTATCATTGCATACAAAAGGGATTTCAACAAGTAGAAATTGAAACTAATTCAATGATTGCAACACAATTTATTTCATCTAACCTAGCAAACAAAATGAAGAATCATTATATCTTAAATTTACATTGGGAAAAGTTTTACCATTTAAGCAACTGGAGAGTGAAAGTAGTTCCTTGCAAGATTAATCAAGTTGTCAATCAACTTGCCAACTAAGGGAAGAAGCGTGTGAAGCCTTTTATAGTTATTTATCATCCTCCTTCATCTTTTTACTTTCTACAATGGAAAGTGACACCGCAAATTTTGGATGTACTAAAAAATATAAAACTGCAATTGAAAAGCCTAATCTAAGGCAATGCTCTATATGTAACCCCACTTAAGGGACTTTTAACCTAGATATATGTTTTCATAAATATTGTTTTTTATTAATGAATGATGATCCTTATTTACCCAAAAAAATAATAATAATAACATTAGGATATCTAACAATTTATTTATCTCATTATGTAATCATAAATAATTTTTTTTATGTATTTACGATTTCAATTTCCAAGATAAGATGGATAATAGTTATTTCATTTTGAAACCAGTACTGCCGAAGATTTTATCTCTTATAATATATATCACTTGGAGATGAATAAAGTTATACACTAAGTTGAGTTGACTTGATACATACTAATGGGTGTTAGCCATATACATGTAATATAGCTAAGATGGTTTGGTATGATTTAAGCAACTAGAGCCTAAGATGCATAATGGCGGATCATGGAAGGTTGAAATTAGAGAGTGCCGAATCAAAAGGGAATGGGCTGGGTGTGGACATGAGAGATTGGAGAGGAGAAGGAAAGGGTCGAAATAAGGTAGGATCCTTTCGTTTAAGCTTAAGCAATCCCAATTTGAGAAGGGAGAGGGTGTTTAATGGCATAAGAGGCTAGGTTCAAGTTAGAACTAGCTAATGGAATGTTCAGGAGTGACTAAGTGCCGTGGTTCAAGTCGGCGATGGGAGGTTGACTTAGTGAATGTAGCATAGAGAGGGAATGAAGGTTTGGGTTGTGTTTTTCATGGTGGTGGGTCAATTATCTTTTTGCCACTAACCTGTCCATGTGTTGAAAATTATGCACAATGTGCTAAGACACTTTTAATGTATTTATGGATATTATTAATAAAAGCCAAGTATTTATTATATTTTTATACTTTTCTACTAGTATATATTTTATACTAAAGTTCCATAAATAATTAATGGATATATGGAATTATAATAAAAGTATATTATCAGTTCGATTTCATAATATTATATTATCCTAAATCGTCCTTAGTCGAATAAGTATCTAGAGGGAAAATAGATATTTAAACCAACACTTTGTATTAACTAAGTTCATCTCACTAGACCAAAGGGAAAGATATCCAAGTTGTATAAATACGTGCTCAAAGTTAAATAGGTACATTAAA
Organism: Lumnitzera littorea; assembly: GCA_024138015.1. NCBI lineage: Eukaryota > Viridiplantae > Streptophyta > Magnoliopsida > Myrtales > Combretaceae > Lumnitzera > Lumnitzera littorea. The sequence continues at coordinate 90,727,874 of JAMXBB010000001.1, read as the reverse complement.
TACAACCCACTAATGGAGAATATTAAACGTTTAAAGTCATAGGTCTATACTTTATATAAACAAGCGTAAATGATCCCCAAACTTGAGACCTTTATATATCCTATATATGAAATGTCACGCTTTGATGTTGTTAAATATGCAGTCTTAATTTAAATTGTAAATAATATAGTTATTAGGCACACATGAAATATAGAGAAGATAATAATGAGTCAAGATAGAATTCATCGCTTTCTTGGATTACAGAGTCAATATCTAAGGTCACTTAGTTAAGATGACTTATAAGCTCATGGCCATGACAAGTTTTATTGAGTCTATTTTATCTTAGAAACTAAGTAAATAATTAAACATTAATGACATTACATGCAATGGTTTAATCAAGATATTATTTGATGAAGAAATTTAATTACATAGTAATCGATTCATAGTGGTTTATAGTTTACAATTTTTCTATTACGTTGAATGACTAATAACTATTATTAAATGGTTACCTTAATCTATGTTTAAATAAATACTACCTTCATATATAAAAACTTAGAAGGTCTCACATAATAACATGACTTATGGGAGCAAGTTTAATTGACTATAACTATTTCAGAATTAGAATTAATGAGAACATAAGATAATTAATTTATTTTGAAATAGTAGAATATGTTAAGAAAGATTTAATTGCAAGTAGATATTTATGTAATCTAAATCTTGATAAGATATGATTACTAGTTTAAAAAGATTTGGTTATCAAATCTTATTTATTGTTATAAGAAAGATTTAATCTTATAAGAAAAGATTCTCTCCTTACCATGTATACATATACGAGAGAAGAGGAAAGAGAGAGAAAAAAAAGAAGAAGAAGAAGAAGAGTTTCATACATTGACAAAAGAAAAGTTTTATAAAAATTTTAATCTAAGTTATCTAGCAGTAAAATGATTAGAATTGTTCCTTTTGTCGTGTGTGTGTAGATACCACTAAAGGGACAACACTTGGTGTCCTAGTAGTGAACAAACATAGTCTTTCACAAAAGTACCATAAGAATTAAATTTCATTTTAATTTTATCGCTAGAGAAAAAAGTTTTGCATTATTGACAAGGTAATTTTCTTATAACTTGATTTCTATGCTTCGACTTGCATGATGAATAAACTGATAGTGTGAAACACATGGCTATCAAATTTAAATATTGAAGAAGAAATTAATGTTAAAGCATATTCCATCGTTACCTAAAGCATGTCTAGTAAAGTAGAGTTGATGATTTTATCTCTTAAATACATTGATTTTTTTGTTTTTTTTCGAAACGTAAATTGTGATGATTAAATTCAATTAGCAAATTGAATTTACGTGAAGCATAATGTCTCCATCAAATATATTGTAATGGAAGGTAACATTTTCATGAATGAAAGACAAACACTGAGTTATGAAAATTTAGTTGTAATTATTAATCCCAAGTTTAGATCATGATTATAACGACTATTTTGAATTAATTGATTAATGTTTGCCTGCAATTTATGGAATTATTTTGTAAGGTGTATGATCATGGGTTTAGGAATGAATGGACTTTAAGTTAATATTTATGGTTTTATGAAATAGGCCTACATGTCCTTTGAGTGGATTGAGCGTGAAAAACTGTTATAATTTTATATTTTATTTAGATTTGCGTATCCATGGATAAAATTTAATTTTAGTATATATGGGTCTAGGAGCCCAAGTTAAGAATTCCATTTGTATTTTATTTTCTTTATTTTCTTAATAGGAATTTTAGAAATCTAAAAAATTGTAGTATTATATGAAAGATTGGAAGTCCATATTTATTCAAAACACAGAGAAGTCCAAAAAGCCAAAAGAAGCTACAATCCAAGTTAATGGATCTTTTGGATCCGGACCCTTTAGTTGTGGGCCTAGGCTTAGCTCGTTCTTTTTTAGTTAAGCCATGATCATTGCATATTATTTTATTATCTTTGTTATTTTATTTATCTACTATAAACAAGTATTATTGATGTATATTAATGAGAGTATACATGTTAGGTGAGATGTTGCAACTAAAAGAAATCTCCTAAATATATTAAGTCAAGATAAATTATTTACCCTTTAATTATGAAATATAAATTAGGTTAATGTCACCATTAGTATCCCAACTTTATCAATTTTTTTCAATTTACTATCTAAACTTTTAATTAGTCAATTTACTACCTAATTTAACTTTTTTAGTTGTCATATTTAGTACCCGACTTAACTTTGTTAGATGTAAGTAGACAAATAGATGAATGATAGCTTGACATGAATCAAAATAAATTACCTACGTGCTCATACAATAACCAACAAAAAACTCCCAAGCCTCCAACCCATCCCAACATATTTTATATCTCTCTGCTTCCTTTCGCGTCTGTGTTCACTTAACATTTCTTATTATATAGAAGGGAAGCTGAAAGAAATAGTCTAAGTGGGACAAATGATAATGTAAGGACTTTTCAAACTACAAGTTTGCCGTTTTACTTATACAAGAGTCGATTTTCAACTCAATTTTTCTTTCTCCATTTGAGTTCCAAATCCCATAAAGTTACAATATCTTTAATCTATCCTAAGATTACTTGTAGATTATACAAAAATTTATCCAAAATATGCTAAAAGTACGTTCGAAAATAGAATCAAAGATGACTCTTCACTATTACGAAATTATTAGCATATATATATACATATATATTTTGAATTTCAGTTGACATTTCAATTATCTCCAAGCATGTTCTTTTGATAAAGTCATCCGACACATATTCCAATATGTATTAAATTTCATTACTTGTAATTTGTATAGAGATTTAATTATAAAAATCAAATCTTTAACGTATATATATTTTCCACACATAACTTATATGAAAAAACAAGTGAAGCTTGATCTTTTGATTAAATTTTCTTACCACTTTATGAGATCTGGGTCAAGAAAAAGGATATGTCTTATAATGTTCCATGCTTACAATATAGTGGCAGTAGTGGTTGGCTAAGTGATGAACAGAGAAGAGAGAAAAACCCACTGAATGTAGCATGTCAGAATGGCTCCATTGTTATCAGATTTGGATTTTGTCTAAGTTAAAATATCTAGTTTGGGGAGTCTATTTTAGGCATATTTTTCAAGAGTAAGAGGGTGTCTCTGCCGTGGTGGTGAGGGTTTTGTAATAGTGTTAGAGTAAAGCTTTGGAGTAGGGTTATATTTGGATTTAGTTGAGTGTACAAGAAGATATATATATAAGAGAAGCGAGGTTTGCATGGAGTTATCTGATCCAAGAAGGAGGAAGATGAAGGCTTACCCACATGGTGGAAATGAAACCCTTCTCTTATGTATTTAAGAAACTTTGAAGAAACACCTAATAAGGTGTTGAGACATAGCAAGAGAAGAGAGAGTGGGTAGCTTAAGCTACCGATTTTACATGTTTTTCACATGTTATGATACGTGTTAAGGCTATATTGGTTGAAGAATCCACTTAGGTTAATGAGATCTAACAAAGTTAAGTCAGGTACTAAGTATGACAACTAAAAGTTAAATTAAGTATCAAATTAACTAATTAAAAGTTTAGGTAGTAAATTGAAAAAATTGGTAAAGTTAGGATACCAATCGCGACATTAACCCATTATAAAATAGTTAAGATTTCATGTGAGTTGGTATAACTCAATTGTAGGCTCATATTAAATTACTATAATTTTTTATACTTTATTAATAGGTCGACCTAAATTAAGTTATTGATTTATCATCTCAGCTAAGATTGATAATTTAATAGGTGAGTGTTGGATTTTAAAATATGGAATTATTTTAAAGAGTTATTCATTTAACAAAAAAACTAAAAGTCGCATAGATTTACAATTGGCAAGCAAATAAAAGCCTACCTAAAATAACATAATATGTATGTATACATTAGCTACGTGCATATTAATTTTATTTGGGATTTTGGATCCACTAAAGAACCTTCTAATGGGGTTCTCCGAATCTAATGGAGGGGGCTATTGGATTTGAATAAAATAGTAAGAGCTAATTCTAAAAAACCTTTTATGAAATAAATTATTCATAAATACTAAACTCTACATTTATTTTGTGTAGATTTGAAATGGCAAATAACAATAACAACCTTTCACTACTATCTATTCTTAACAAAGACAATATCCTTATTGGACTAAATTTTCTTGACTAGCTTAGGAAATTGAAATTTGTCCTTAGGCATGAAAGGAAATTATATATCTTAAAAGAGGAAGAAACTAACAAATCGAGAGAGGATGTCACCCTAATATAATATGAATGATATCATAAGTACCTGGAAAACTTTATTGATGTCCAATGTCTCATGTTGTCTACAATATCATCAGAATTATATAAGTAGTATGAGAATATGTTTGCAAGAGAGATATATGCTCACTTGCAAAAGCTATACTAAGAGAGTGCAGGAGTTGAGTGGTACAATACATCTCAAGCCCTATTTAACTGTAAGATGGCTAAAAGGAGCCAAGTTGGGCCTCATGTACTCAAGATGATAAGGTACATAGAGAGACTCAAGAGCTCAAGGTCTAAGATAGAAGACAACTCGACCATTGATCTGACATTGTCTTCTCTACCAAATTCCTTCTCCTAACTTGTCATGAATTTCAACATGAACAGTGTGGAAAGGTCTCTAACAAACTTTCTTACTATGTTGAGGATAGTAAAAAAGGATATAAAGTCTAAGTCATCAGTTCCTCAACAAGCTCTTTTGATTGGTAAGCCCAATAAGAGAAAGGCTAGTGGAACTGGTAATTTCAAGGCCAAGAAAGTAAAGAAAGGTGAGTAGCTTAAGCTCAAGAAAGGACAACAAAAGTCTAATCTTGATGAAAAGGAAGTAATCAACTTCCACTATGATAAGAAGGGCCATTGAAAGAGAAATTGTATTTAGTTCAAAAAGAAGATGTAAAGTGAGGATAATACCTTAGGTATCCTTATGATTAAATACAATCTTTCTATTTCTTTTACATGAGTCATAGATACAGAATGTGATTCTCATATCTGCGTTGACTTGTAGGGTCTAAATGAAAACAAAAAATTATCTAAGGCAAAAGTGGATCTACGAGTAGCTAATGGAGTGAGAGTTGTTGCTTTAGTTATGGGGACTTACAACATTTCTTTACCTAATAAACTTTTGTTGGAATTAGAATTTTGTTATTATGTTCCTAGTTTTACTAAAAACATAGTTTTCGTATCATGTTTAGATACTAAGGGATTTGTTTTTGAGTTTAAAAATAAGAGTTGTTCATTTTATTTAAATGATATGTTTTATGGTGATGGAACATTAATAAATAGTCTTTATATCCTTAGAACTAGTAAACCTACTTATTACATTGAGACAAAGAAACAGAAATCATATGATTTAAATTTAACTTACCTTTGGCATTATAGACTTGGCTACGCAAACAAGAAACACTTAGCTAAACTTCATTTCGAAGAGTATTTGGATTCACTTGATTTTGAGTCCATAGATACATGCGAAGCATGTTTACAAGGTAAAATGGCTAAGAAACATTTTACCAAGAAAGGTGAAAGGGCAATGGAGTTATGAGAACTCATACATAGTGATGTATGTGGGGCATTATCAACTCAGGCCAGAGGTGGATTTTCTTACTTCGTAACTTTTATTGATGATTTGAGTAGGTATAAATACATTTACTTAATGAGGCATAAGTCAAAAACTTTAAGAAATTCAAAGAATTTTAAAATGAAGTAAAAAATTAACTTGGTAAGAAGATAAAAGCACTTTAAAGTGATAAAGGTGGAGAAAATTTTAGCTAAAAGTTCATCAAACTAACAAAAAAGTATAGAATAATTTCACAATTCATACCTCCTAAAATACTGGAGTGGAATTGTGTTTCAAAAAGAAGGAACTGTACCCTAATAGATATGGTTAGGTCAATGATGAGTCATGTAAATCTTCCTTTAACCTTTTAGGGTTATGCTTTGGAAACAGCAACATATATACTCAATCATATTCCAACTAAAGTAATAGATAAGACACCATATGAATTATGGTTTGGGAAGAAAACTAATTTGTCTTATCTTAAAGTTCGAGTTATGACGCTTACGTGAAGAGTGGATTATCTAATAAGCTTGTAGCAAAATCTATTAAATGTACATTTGTTGGATATCCTAAAGAAACTAAAGTGTACTGTTTTTATCTTCCAAGTGAGCACAAAGTTTTTGTTGCTCGATATACTAAATTCTTAGAGAGAGAGTTTATCTCTAAAGAAAGTAATGGGAGTAAAATAGATCTTGAACAAATTTAAGACTCCACAAATGGGTTGGAACATAAGCAATCAAAAGTGGAACAAACATCAAAAGAACATGTGGTGCTACAGCCAAAGAGTACTCTTGAAACGCAAGAACCACGTAGGTCAAGAAAAGTACATCAAGAACTTGAAAAATTAAATCTTCTCATGATAAATCAAGAAGATGTACTACTCATTGAGAATGATGAGCCATTGACATGTGAAGAAGCAATTGCTTCACCAGACTCTGAAAAATCGCTGGAAGCTATGAGGTCTAAGATGGACTTTATGTACACTAACCAAATATGGGATTTAGTAGATGCACTAGTAGAGGTAAAAACTATAAAGCACAAGTAGGTCTTTAAAAGGAAGACTAACATAGATGGGATTGTAAGTACCTATAAGCTAAACTAGTAGAGAAGGGTTTCAACCAATGTCATGGAATTGATTATGATGAAAATTTTTCAACAATAGTAATGATTAAGTTTATTCGAATCTTGCTTGCAATGGCAACTTACAAGGATTATGAGATTTAGAAAATGGATGTCAAAACAGCTTTCCTAAATGTAAAGTTAAAGAAGGAAGTATACATGATACAACCTCCTGGTTTTGTAGCACCCGAGATTGTCAATAAAATATGTAAGTTGAAGATGTCCATTTATGGATTAAAGCAAGCTTCTCAAAGTTGGAATCTGAGATTTGATGAGGCAATCAAGGAATTTGGCTATATTAAGAATCCAAAAGTACCTTACATTTACAAGGAGAGTAGGAGCGCGATTGTGTTCCTAGTTTTCTATGTTGATGATATCCTTTTAATTGAAAATCATATACCTACTCTAAAGTCTATTAAGGTATGGTTAGGTAAGTATTTCTTCATGAAAAACTTAGGAGAAGCAGCATATAACTTAATATCTTAGGAATTAAGATATACCGAAATAAGTCCAAGAGACTATTTGGACTAACACGTACATTGACAAAGTATTGAATAGATTTAATATGCAAAATTCTAAGAGAGGATTTTTGCCCATATCACATGGTGTGCATCTCTATAAGGCAATGTGTCCTAAAACACAAGTAGAGGAGGATAAAATAGATAAAGTACCATATACTTAAGTAATTGAGTCCATAATGTATACCATGATATATATACATAACCAGATATTGCTTATGTTGTAAGCATGACAAGTAGATATCAGGCCGATCCAGGTGAGAGTTACTAGGCTACTATTAAGACTATTCTCACGTATTTGAGAAGAACAAAGGTTTATTTTTAGTCTATGGAGGAGATGAAGAACTAGTTGCTAGAAGATATACTAATGCTAGTTTCCAAACAGATCAAGATAATCTGAAATCATAACAAGGTTATGTAATTTGCCTAAATGGCGAAGCTATTTATTAGAAGAGTTCCAAAAAAGAGATAATAGCATATTTTACAATAGGAGCCCAATATATTGTAGCTTTTGAAGTTGCTAAGGAAGCCATTTGGATTAGAAATTTTATCTCCAAGCTAAGAGTAGTTCCAAGCATTGTTGATCTAGTTACACTATATTATGAAAACAATACAACTATAGCATAAGCTAAGGAATCAAGGTCTTACCAAAGTTCCAAACATGTGCTTAAGAAATTTCACATTCTCAAAGAGATACTACAAAGAGGTGATGCATTGGTTTATAGAGTAGCAACATAAGAAAATATTGCTGATCCACTTACAAAGGGCTTACCTCGACAGAAACATGAGACCTATGTGAGGACCTTAAGACTTAGAGTCTGTAGTGCTTGGTAATAGTGCAAGTGGGAGTGTTGAAAATTGTACACAATGTGCGAAGATACTTTTGATGTATTTATGGATATTATTAATAAGAGGCAAGTATTTACTGTATTTTTATACTTTTCTACTTGTATATATTTTACAATAAAGTTCATAGATAAGTAGTGGATATATTGAATTATAATAAATATATATTATTAATGAGATTTCATGATATTATATTATCTTAAATTGTCCTTGGTCGAATAAATACCTAAAGGAAATATAAATATTTAGACTAATATGTTGTATTAACTAAGGTCATTTCAGTAAACCAAGAGAACGATATCCAAGTTATACAAATGAGTACACTAGACACGACCCGCTAATAAAGGATACCATATATTTAATGTCATTAGTTTATACTCTATACGAACGAGCGTAAATAATCTCTAGACTTGAGTCATTTATATATTCCATATATCATGCTTTAATGTCATTAAACACAGTCTTAATTTAGATTGTAAATAACATAGTTATTGGGTATAACATGCAATATAGAGTAGATAATGATAAGTTACGATAGAATTCATCACTCTTTTAAATTAAGGAGTCAATATCCAAGACTACTTGGTTGAGATAATAGTAACTCGTGAGCTATGGTCACGGCAAGTTTTACTAAGTTTATTTTATCACGAAAACCAAGTAAATGGTTAAATATTGATAACATTATATATAATGATTTAATTAAGATTTCATTTGATGAAGAGATTTAATTATAAAGTAATCAATTCATAGTGGTTTCTAGTCTACAATTTTTCTATTACGTTGGATGACCAATAATTGTTGTTAAACGGTTAATTTAGTCTATGTTTAAATAAACACTACCTTCATATATAGAAACGTAAAGAGCCATACACAATAGCATGACTTATAGGAATAAGTTTAATTAACTATAATTTTAGTGGATATTAAAATTATGTAATTGGCTATTTCAAAATTAAAATTAATGAGATAATTAATTTATTCTAAAATAGTAAAATATTTTAAGAAAGATTTAATTGTTAAGCAAATATTTATGTAATCTAAATCTTGATAAAATATGATTACTAGTTTAAAAAGATTAGGTTATCAAATCCTATTTATTCTTATAATAATTATTTAATCTTACAAGAAAAAATTCTCTCCTTACCTTTTATATATATTTATATATATAGATGAGAAAAGAGGACAGAGAAAGAAAAAAAAAAAGTGCTTTATCCATTGACAAAAGAAAAGTTTTATAAAAATTTTAATCTAAGTTATCTAGCAATAAAATGATTAGAATTGTTCCTTTTGTCGTGTATGTAGATATTGCTAGAGAGATAGCACTTAGTACGAAGCATATTCTTTCACAAAAGCACCTTAAAAATTGAATCTCACTTAAACTCCATCTCTAAGAGAAGAAGATTTTATATTATTAAAAATATAATTCTCTTATAACTTAATTTGTCATAATATTATGCATCTTACATGGATCCTATGGTAGATTTTGCAAAGGAAATTTTAATAATCCATTTCGTCTTCATATTACAAAACCTAACACCATAGAGGAGCTTCTAGTGGCTAGTGCCATCTCATTCGCTACCGACAATGCACTAGGCACCACGGCAGATCATTTAGTCTTTTACGACTCATCTGCTTAATCTAATGAAAAGGAAATGAAATAATTATTTAAAAAAAAAATATTTCTGTATTTACTAGGAAATTAATCCAATAATTCTTATTTTAGATGGCTTTTTTTATTCTCGCTGTAAAGAATAGTTGTTAGCTTGGACTTGGAAGATGGAATTTTTTAATCACTCCCTACAAGAAATAAAAAAATTCAAAAGTGAAATTTAAGTGATGGGAGAATTATACCTTCAACTGATATGAAAAATCAAATAATTTTTAATTATTTTTCAAAAAAACCAAATAGGGGCATACCTAAAGTAAACTCTAAAATATAAATTTCTAACACATTCTTAATAATAGTTATTCTTAAAATATAGCTTTTTTATTTTCCATTTATCATATTCGAAGAAGTGAATTGACCATTAGATTTTATTCTATTTCTTTATTTTTCTTGACTCCTATACTCTACTCGTATTGTATTTGATAAAGTATTAGCTTATTTAATATAACAAAGCAAAAGGGTATGCAAGTGATTGGGATTAGGGTTTATAACTTCGAGATATGTTAAAAATACTATTCTACCCAAACAATAAGAGATGTGCATTGCATCGCATAATGTATATACATTAGTTGCATGTCATCTAAAACTCAGCACTTCCGGTCCTTCATTTTATTACTTAGTGAGATGAAAACAAACCATTTTATCTAGAAATAGGAAGTGTACTGGTTAATTTTATTAATTTATTTTTGCCAAAATATTATTTATCAATTATAGCTCCTCAACATGCCTATTATTCTCTCCATTATTCTTATGAAAAAACTTAAACCATCTTTTTTAGCTCTGTGAACCAGATTGTCTCATATACTACAATCATTTTGATTACAAGGAACTCCAGGCATAAGTTCACAGCAAATAGTGCAGGGTCCTGAATCACTAGGAAAGAGCATCTAAAAGAAAACTAGAGAACAAACTACTAAATCCAGAATTGATTGGACTTTCACTGAGAAATTCATTGTTGAAATTTACTCTAATAACCCACATTCTGCTGCTCATCAACATAAAGAAGTCGAATAATCCAGACGGATCAGTTTCCATCTTGCTTCTCAACATTTAGCAGCTATCTTACATAATGTCTGCTTGATCATTCCAACTGATGATACTGCAGCTCCGCGAAACTGCAAAATCCAAGTACCATATCATGCATGCAGACGTATTACCATGGACAATTACCTTCCTTAGGGTGTTATGATCAAATTGTCACCGATGGCTTTCAATAGAAAGTAACGGAGGGAGTTAAAGTTAGTAGCCGATAGTTGATTCACAAAAAAACGTCCCAAGGAAAATGGATTGGCAAAAAGAAAAAAAAATGTTTTCTAAACTAGAAAATTATGTTTCCACTGTTGAATCAAATTTTCCGTGATTGTTACCCAATAAAACTGAAGATAGGCTACTATCATTATCTCCTATCACCAGTTAATACTAAAAGCCACTAGTATGTGCAGTATCTAAAGATTATCTCCATCATTACGGAAAATCATAAAAATTCCTAATTATAGCAACTGTTGATAAAAGGTCCAAAAAACTATTTTCCATGAAACAATCAAAAGGTTCTGCTAGGATGAGTCACTAACCTTGGACTTAAGATTTAATATGAGAATGCCATCAACTGTGGAAGATTGTATGGAATGTGCATCCAAATGCAAATTGTTTATGGCCTCCATCAGATCAAGCATCAAAAACTCCCTATAATGACATTTCATCTCAATAACAACTTCTTGATCTTTCATGCTTACTTTGATGTTTAATGGCGACACATCTCTTGAAACAAACTTAGGAAGTTCTGGTTCGATCTCATCAATATCACAAGCCTTCCTCTTGTTCAACCATGGCTTGTTTGCAACGTTGCTCTTTCTCTTGTCATAGTTATCTGATGTTTGCTCAACAATGTCTGGAAATTTTCGCCTTGATTTACCTTCAAATTCTGTTGAGTCTATGCCAGATTCAAGCTCTTGGACTCTTGCTTCAAGCTCTTTCAGGTACAAAATTGTGTCGTCAAGGATGGATGCTTTACCTATCTGGTGAACGTATGATATATTAGGCAGAGAGTCTATCGCAAATGGTTTAGGAATTCTGCAAATGGAATAAAATTTCTCCAAGATCCCTGCAAGTGAGTCGTATGGGATAGACTCGACAAGGTAGAGCATAAAATCCCATGATTCAAACGTACAAGACTTATATTGCATTTTTTACTAATTTTCTAAGCAATTTCATAAATCTTTTAAGCTTAGTGGAAAGTTTTGGAAAACAAAAAAGGGAATTTGTGAAATATAAAGCAAATAATGAATCTTTTTCTTTCTATTTTCTTACTTATGACTTTCCTCAAACTTGACAGCATCAAATATGTGTTAAGAATATAAAGGCAAAATCTCATCACTTAAGGAAATTTACACTTTTCGAGCAAATTAATGAATTTTAAGCAAATTAATAAAATTTTGAAGTGGAATCACAAAAAACAAAGCCAAATTACAAGATAAAGCAATGTTAAGAACATCCAAACAGATTTACGAATTTCAAAGGAAGTTACATTACCTCAGTGATAGAAGGGATCATAGATCGGAGGATCAAAAACTTCTCATTTTCACTTTGCTTGGCTGATAGAACATGGCCTTTACAAGTATCTACATCCTGTAGCTTCATAGACCATCCTTTCAAAAAGTTTTCCTGTTTTGTTTTAGGACCAGAACCACCATACATCAATGGAACTGTAAACAAGATTTTTTTAAGTACTTGCTGGTGTGCCCTTGGCCTATATCCATCCATGATTTTCCAACTGATGAAGCTAGAATTACATCCACAGCTCCAAAAAGATTTTGCTTCAACCAATGGGTACGTGTTCCTTAGAATAGTGGAAATAGTTCTTTCATAGTGCAATGCATCACTAGGACCAAGAACAAGGGAGCTTAGTTTTGAATGGTTGCATTCTTGAGCTTCTTTCAAATGACAGTTCCTAGCATTGCCATCATGCCTTGGCATAATAGCTTCGGATATGCAATCACTAGAGTTTAAAGAACCTTGAAATCCATTACTAAAGTCGTCATCAATGAAATGCCAACTTTGAACTTGAGATGCAACCCCATCTATACCATCAACCATGAAAGAATCGCATCCATTCGAGCAATCATCTGGAGAGGCTATGTTGAGCTCTCCGGGGACTTTTGCATTTAAATTGTTTATCTGATCCTGATCAAACTTTATTTCTTCTGAGGGTGAATACAGATTTTCCAAAACCAGGTCATTCACAATGTCATCAGCAACCTTGATACACATTGGCTCTCTGTCCTCATCATCAGCATCCGGAAAGGAGGATGATTTCTCTGAACAAATAGGCTTGGAAAAGTCTAGCAGGGAAACTTTTATATGTTGAAGGAGATTAGGATCCTCTGGAACCTAGTGATGATAAGGATAATTTCACAGAAGAACAAAATTATTGAAACTCGAACAAGAGCAGGACAGGATCATACAACTTTTTGAGTGCAAGCAACTGAAAGAATTGGGAGCCTTCCCAAAAAGAATTTACCATTTCCGTGACACCTAGCTCGATAACACCTCCAAGATAGGGAAAACACACCACAGTCTGCATAAGAAGAAAGGCAACCTTAGTTCTTTTCTGGACAGTTTTATGATGGCACAGAATCTCTGATCATTTCAATTGCCCTGAGGATTGAATCAGGCGAAGCAACAAAGATGGACAGAGAACAACTTTCTATTTACTTCCAAATGTTGGAAGTATGAAAAACAGAAACCACTTCATATTTACAAGATTAAACTCTTAACCAGTGGATTGTAGGATCCGAGTTTAACATGACATCTAAGCAGGACTTATGTGCTTGGATTATGGCACAATCATTTCAACCATTCAAATTTTTCCATGTGGTAGACCTTAGCCAATATCTAAGCTGCTCATACCTAAGGAGGGGTGTTGAAGTAGGGGAAAAAAAAGTATGAAAAAAGAAAGGAAGCCATTAAATCTTCAAGGTTGATGCAAGTTGGAAATTTCGTGATTGAAACATGAAAGAAGTATCCATATTGATTAGGAAATATGAGCACTTAAGATTACCAAAATTCTGCATATAGTTCAAGGGAGCATACCTGAATGGATGCACTCTGAGATGTCCATTAGAAGCAAGTTGACAGAGAAAAGGATAGAGAGTCAGTTCACATAACTGGTATCTTTTTTGTTAGTAGAACATTGGTGCAACCGAGTTTAAGAGGCAGCAAAACCTACCTTTGCCAGCAGTGAGCGAGAGAACACTTTGCTATCTGCATATTGAGCATTGCACAACCATACTGTTTGACCGTCTGCAAATGCTCTTCCAGGCAATCTACAAGGAATTTAGCGGGAAAAACCTCATTAATAAATTATCATTATTGAGTAAAAGAAGTGGAATCATTACATTCCATCTAGGGTATGTTTGTCATACTGAAAGCATTTTGTGCACTTTTTATCTGATATCTGTTATAACCAAAATTTCTCTTAAATGTTTTTCGAGTAATTTCAAGATATTGCCGGTTTTAGTGGCTTCTAAAGTTAAGTAGTGATGGAAGTCAATGGTAGCGGCTGATGTTGGTTCACCACCATAAAATCATATGAATGGAAATTGAGAAAACTTGATTTCCTCTCTTCAATCAAGGAAATTTTTTCCCTTAAATCTATATCGACATTTTTCTATGACAGTCAACCACTACTGGCAATCAGCTTTCACCTTCCTCTCCCACCATCACTTGTGATTAAAAACCATTAGTAGGTACAAGCACTTAAGATTATTATAATAATATTTGATGGTTGTAAAATTTAAATTATAGCAAATACTAAGGAACATAAATAAATAATCAAAACTGGGCAAAAATTAGAGTAATTAGTACCCTTCACCAGGATTGAACTCAAACGACATGCAAACCAAGTAATACCATTCCTCATCCGTAAGATCCTCCGGAGACAATGAAGCAGACGACCTCTTAGATTGCTGTTCAGTTTCGCCTTCCAGTAATGCGCCGTATAGCTGTCTCAACTGCTCACTTCTCTGCAGTGCAATCTTATCAGGTTTGAGTTCCATGGCTTGGACTGTTTTACGGGTCTTAATGTCTCCATTGTAGTATCCATTACTCCATTCTAATACCCTGTCAAATGCCAAGTCAGTCCTGAATACTATAGGATACTAAAGAACGTCAAGAATAGGCGGCAGTGTCAGGCAAAGATAACGGCCGACGAGTGGTTAACCATCACGGAAAATGGTAATCGGAAATGATTTCCATTTAGAAAAAGGAGAACCGTTTTCCCTTTTTTGTCTTGACATTTTCCTGTGCTTTTTAACCACCACCGTAGCAGCAGGCTACTACATTCGTCTTTCGCTCGAAAAACGTTTTTCACGAAACAAAACATCACGAACTATAAACAAACTTCACCATAATGAGTCCCAAAAGAAAAAGAATGATGGAGGTTTTTGCATAGTCTTCCTAATTAGAGATCTAGTATATGGTTATCAACCCTTCCCAGAAGAATACAATTTAGCAAAACAGAAAACATAGAATGAACGCCATCTCCTCTCCCCATGAACCTAGGAGAATGAAAACTTTCATGTAGTTTGTTTCACTAAGCTGTTAACGCCAAGCATCTGAAAGGAAAAAATAAATAAATCAAGATATCAAAAGAAGCATACCCTTGTTTTGTGGATGACAGGGACCAGAAAATTGCATAACTCCATTGAATACTCCTTACAGCAACAGCAAGCTTCTTCCTAAGTGTCTCAGGCACTATAAGATCTTGGCTTTCCATCCCATTATCCATTTTTCCTTAGCTCTTATTTCACAATTTGAACCAACTTAAGAAGAAGACCCAACATAGAACACATTTCTAAGTTACTGAAAAAAAAGTATAACCTAAAGCACAACAGTGTCGTGAAAAAGTTAACACTTCACTGTCTAACTGTCATCATTGTATCAAGCTAGCTAATTATAATATAGCATGGTTTGTAGTTGAAAGTCTACAGTCAACTAGGTTGGACTGTAGCTATATATTATGGTCCGTCTGTCTTTTTTTTTTTTTTTTTTTCATTTTTATCAATCCCACGTGTATATTAGATATAGGATTTAGATCTTCTTAATTTATTTTTTTATTTATAAATTAATAATTTAAATAATTTAAATCTTTAAAATATTATTATAATATCATCATATTTTTTATATTTTTAATCATTCATTACATATAACATTTTAAGAGAGTAAATTATGGGAAATTGAAAAAAATAAATGAAAACAATTCATTTCTATTGGGTATTAGTTCTACATATCTTATATAGATTTATTTTTTTTTTCTTTATATTTTTATTATATAAATATGATATCAAAACAATACCAAAATGTTATAAAGATAAATGTCCTAATAGAAAAGCATGTTAAAGAAAAAGAACGATGGTTATGAAATTTTATTTCTTTTTTTAATCTTTTGTTAACTATCATATTATTATGATTTTACGGAGAAAAGAATCGAACTTAGTTGATTTATTAAGAGACCGATACTGATGCAATAAACTGCTGCGTATTGGTAAGGGACCGTGAATAGTTAGAAGGGAAAGATTCGAGAAGTTTTGCAAAGCGACATGAAATGTTACAGCTGAAAACTGATAAATTACGACAAAGACGAACACTTTTTTCTGTTCGTAATATTTGAAGAATCATTCTTTTCTGACGTGTAGTAAATAAGTGAACGAGTTGGACTTTTTAAATAAGTGAGAAAAGTCATGACTAAGTTTTCATGTATAAAAAGATTATCCGAATTTTGTCCGTTACTGGTACATTGTACATCGGTTTTCAACGTATGGTTGAGTTTTTTTTTTTTTTTTTTTTCTATCACTGCAAGGTAAATTATACCGATATTTTTTATAACCTTAAGGACATAGGATCATCGGGATTATTTTTTATTT
Source organism: Lumnitzera littorea (assembly GCA_024138015.1). Classification (NCBI taxonomy): domain Eukaryota; kingdom Viridiplantae; phylum Streptophyta; class Magnoliopsida; order Myrtales; family Combretaceae; genus Lumnitzera; species Lumnitzera littorea. The sequence goes on along the minus strand of JAMXBB010000001.1, from coordinate 90,711,234 downwards.
TTTCGTTTATATAATTTTTATTAACTTATTTATTTTTAATATTATTTAAGTTAATTAGGAACTAAAATAACAGAAAATTACATGTGCTGTAAACTAATTAGATATTCAAGATCATTAAACTGACAGTATTATAATAAGATTATGAAGATAGGGACACAACTAAAGTTTTAATTTGATATATAATTGGACAAATGAAGAGTTTAGATATAAAATTACAAAAAAAAGTATTCCAATTTCAAACTTCAACTATAAAACTTTATAAATAAAATTTTAATAAAATAAATCTTTGATAATTCTAAACTTTACTGATGGGTTCGATATTTAACATTTAGGCTAGAGCCGGCGGTTGCAAAAATTGACGGGTCACCTCTTTGTGTGTGTATGTGTGTGTTGCGGGGGAGCGGCAGTTGCGGGATGGGCAACTTTGGTTCATGAATCAGCAGCCTTGGGCTAGTTGGGGTCATGATTCCGTTGTTTTATATTTTTAAAAATTATTACTATTCTTCTAGACGAATAGGACGATCCGCTTTTCAATTTGTGATTACGCTGAATTGACAGTTTGAAATCATCCTCGTGTTGTTGGTTTATGCCAATATGCACTAGAGGTTACTGTAAATTTTTTTGCAAGACTTAGATATGTAATATTAAATTTATATATTGCTTTTCTTGAAATAAATTGAAGACAATATTTTATATTTTCCAATCATTTCAAGTGCTTGAATATGAAATTCCAAAATGTACATACACTAGTACACGTAATATAATATTATATATTTATATTTTACATATATCTTACTATATATATGTACATCGTATATTTTATGAAAATTGCCACCACTCTTATCTTAACTCCTCTTTTTAAGATCTTGCTAATTGTTGTACCAATCAATAATATAGAACCACTAAGAAATCCAACTACGATTCCTTCCTCATCAAAACCAGCATTAAATTACTCCGGCTTAAAATCGGCCATGAACCTTGGCTGGGATAAACGGTTCCATTTACCAGCTCTGAATTGCAATTTTAATGCAGTTTCCAAAACTGCGACCTGCAATTTAGTGAATATTTTTCGAAAATAATTATTTTATTCTCTTTCTCTTACCATGAAGCAAGTGTACTTATAGTATTATTATTATTGTATTTTATATTTTTTATTTTGCATCCGAAACGTTGCAACTTGCAACAATCACACGTCACATCAGATGCTGTTGAGGGAACCGAGACAAGGTAGGGTTCAAAAAGGAAACATGGCCTCTTTCACGAGTGCTATTGAATTGACGACTTTTACCGTGATAATGTTTCTTGGATTGGCCTTCTTAAAGGCATTCTCTTTATACGCAAAGAGCTTTTGTTTCTGCCCAGAAACCTCTGTTTTTCGTCATTTCAGATATAGAAAGCATATAAAGTAATCATATATAGCCCTTTTTCGGCTCGAAACTCTAGTTAAAAGATTTAAAGCATCCAACAAGATATCATGGTAATAATCTTAAATTTTGTTTGTGAATTACTGATTCGTTACTGTTATGGCACATGGTTGTTAATACGGAAGATTATTAATATTGATATATAACAACGGTATAAAGTTGATTGAAAAACAGAGAAAATTATTTCCTTCTGAAAAAATGAAATCATTGCATTTTTATACTATTAATTGCCTCCACTAGTTTCGATTTCCTCTTTCCAAAATTATAATATGATGTACCAACAATTGTTACATCATCATTATTTATTGCCAAAAATCACTAATGTCTGTAACCATTTTGAATAATTAGATCATATTTAATAAACTTAAAACTTTAATTTTGAGCAATATTTAAAAAAAAAACTGAAAATTATTTTTGACATCGAAATAATTCTTTTAAACAAAAATAAATATACATGCAAAGTATAAAATATTAAAACACAGATAAACAAAGTGAAAATATTTGAAAGTATTGGAACGCTTTCTATAATTAACCTTGTTTTTGTAGTACTTTAACAAATACAATCTTGTAATGAGTACCAGGAATAAAAGATGATACAATAGGTTATATACAGAAAAAATGTCTTCTATTAATTTTTTTGGAAATAAAAAATGAATGACCCTTATGCTTCATTTTAGTTTTTTTATGTAAGTTCAATCACAAAACTCTACTGAAAAAGCAAGTGATAAAAAATAAAAATACGTTTTTTTTCACCTCTTAATAAATACACTAGATTCTATAGGCACTTTTTGATATGTTATTTATCAATAAAATCCAAGTAATCATATATCATATTATTGCTTGATGCAGTGGGAGGGGTCGTTTATAATTAAAGAAATCCATCACAGCGGCTACTACAAGCTCTTGCATTTAAAGATATATATTATCACGGTTCCTTTAAACCTTCAAAATATTAACAACGACCTAATGCATAGATAAAATTTTGATGAGTAACTATAATTTTTTAAAAAAATGTTAATCTCACACTGTTATCTATAGTAGAAAAAGTTAAAAAATTATTTTTGTCATGCTCTAAATGCTTATATCGTAACAATCTTACTGCGCATATCTATAATCAACGATATCATAGAGTTCATAATTACTATTTCACCGTAAATATAAATAAAGCTTTATATTTAAGCTGGTAGCATTTAGTAGAAGTAAAGTATATTTATCAATAACCTTAAAGAACAATACTTTCTTTACCTTAAAGTCCCACTACTTTAATTGCCTAGTGAAGTGGTTTATGAGCTTCTATTAATTGAACCTCACTGACTTCTCACTTCCCAAGCTCTTGTAGAATTAAATTACAAAAGAATAACTATAAAGGTACGAATAAAACCATGTGCTCAATGAGTGACAATGGATAAGCGTTATATATAAACAAGTGAGGTAAGTAAATCCTTTTAGAGTGCAATACAATAATCAAAGTGTCATCCGCATGATATTAACCAGCATGTGATGAGATTAAAGAAAATAAATCTACTCTAGCATAGGTTTCAAGGAGTTTTAATATAGTTCACCAATTAGTAGGCCCAAGCTTCCTATCAATCCAAGAATGTGCAATGAACTCTTCATCCCCTCTATACTTAACTCTGTACCATCTACTTGAAACGTTTAAACTTAAACGGCGATATCCTCTCTTGTCACTTAGTTCCGTAAAATTAAAAGAATAAACTTCTTATTTCCTTGACATATGAGTGGTATTGATAGGAAAATACAAAATGCAGTTATGCTATGTATGTATAATTTTTTGGATTGGATATTACATTAATTAAGTTAATTAGGTTATCAATTAATGATTCAATACCATATTCGAATAGTATATATTCAAACTAAGTAGCACAAATCATCAAGCAGAATTCTTACATCCACATTCAATACATACACACATACAACAAATTTACAAGCATAAGTAATGTAATGGCTTACAACCTCTTGTTAACACATTAAAAACTACCATGAGGCAAACCACTTTCTTAGTATATAGTTGCATAATACCCTCTTGAAAGTTGTGTTCAAAATCCTAAAAAACATTCATTATTAATTATAGTTTAGTTATATTATGCCGCGATGTTAATAAAGTGGTAAACTTTTACTTGTGATTGTTTTATAGATCTTATTATTTCACTATTTACTTATAAAAGAAGCAACAATAAATATTCACTAAAAGAAATCTTAACTTTTATAAAAAAGTGTAANATGTAATGGCTTACAACCTCTTGTTAACACATTAAAAACTACCATGAGGCAAACCACTTTCTTAGTATATAGTTGCATAATACCCTCTTGAAAGTTGTGTTCAAAATCCTAAAAAACATTCATTATTAATTATAGTTTAGTTATATTATGCCGCGATGTTAATAAAGTGGTAAACTTTTACTTGTGATTGTTTTATAGATCTTATTATTTCACTATGTACTTATAAAATAAGCAATAATAAATATCTATTGAAAGAAATCTTAATTTTTATAAAAAAAAAACTATAATTTATATATATATATATATATATATACTAAGTTTTCGGAACGTAATTTTAAGATAGTTAGCATAATAAAAGAATTTTATTGTATAACTTTTCTAAATAGTAACATAAGATTATATGAGAATTAATAATGGCTATTATTCAAGAGTATTTATATATTATATATTTTATGATATATTCAATATCGTAAGTGAAAATTAGGCAAAAATGTCGAGAGAATTAGAAAATAATTTAATAATTATCAAGAATGGAATCAAAATGTTGTATTAGATATAAGAAAGCGTTGGAAAAAGTTTGGAGATTTTGTTTAAAATAAACATTTTTTAACAAAACATGTAGAAATTTAAAAAATAATAAACATGCAAAATTAATTTTAGGAAAATTAATATAAGAAGGTAGTGTTATAGAGTACTTATAAATAAAAAGAGTCTTTGAAAGAATATGGATCAAATGCTTCAAAATTATTGTATCAAAAATGGCTAAAACCACAACCAAGTGGTCGCCACCAACACTCCAACCTTATCTAATCTCTTAAGAGGAATATAAAGAAGCTTCATAAATTTTACTAATTTTAGAGGGTTAGTTTAAATGGTGGAAATTTTAGAAGTTAGGAGAGAGGTATTTATAGTGTTCAATAATTATTCTTAAATTGTCTATGTGTCCAAAAATTATAGAAAATTAGATAGATATTTCTTATAATGTTACTCGTCTCCTATTAAAATTTCACAATTATTGGAGGAGTGTAAAAATTTTAATGAATTTTTGAAAAATTTATCTAATATTTTAATAATTTTCTAATAAGTGTTAATTCATGGAAAAATTGCCACATGTCCCTAACACTTAGACATGTACCCAACTAAATTTTGAATAATTTTTGTCACTTATAAAATTTTTAGTAAATTCTTAAAGAAGTTATCAATATATTTTATTCATTTTATGATATTTCCAATTTTTATAATTTTTTGTTTACTTTCCTTACAAGTTAGATATTTTTATGATATATCATTAGTTTCTTGACATTTGTAGATTTATTTTAATATTTCTTAGGTATTTTATGATAATTTATTAAGTACTTTTATCATATTTTAGTATTCTATTCAATTATTTTATTATTTAAATTTACTTTTCCAAATATATTCTTTACTTTTATTTGGGATATGTCACGATGATGTCTTATATGTAAAGGGCATGGGTTGTGATCATAATTTTTACCTTTATTTATTATTTATTTACATTACTTTATTACTAGTTTACTATTTATTATTTTATTTTTACTTTTTACTTTTTACTACTTACTTTTACTTCTAGGGGTAAAATGGTCTTTTTCTCACTTTTTATTCTATTTAATCCTTGACAGATACTTTATAATTAATGTTTTGACTTTTTATTTTATAATAACTAATAATTTTTACTACTTGTTAATAAATTTTTATCTTTATTATGTATATATGTGGAACCCCAACATTACCACCCATTTGAAAGCCACTACCTATGTTGGCCTATCTTAGATTGCCCACTGTAGGTAGCTCTCACTTTAGGTGACTCTTACTTTGCTTCACCAAGTGGCCCTTTCTTAGGTAGCCTTCTTCCAGATTGCTCCTTTTCTAAGTTGTCCCTTCCGTGGGGTTGACTTGTCAATAAGAGCATCACATGTCATCACCCAAGTCCAAAGGGAGAACATTAAGTTTTTTTCTTTTACTAATTTAATTTCCATTATCATTTTTAATGCTTTCTACTATGGTCAATTCTGTAAATCCTAATTCTACTTATGGGTCAGTGTTTCTAGTCAATTATCGTATCCTAGGGTTATTTAAGGTTATGAGTTAATAATTAAATTCATCTTGGGTACTTAAGAACTTGGGGTTTGAGCTTTATATCCTTGTGTTTGTTTAAGCAAGTTAGCAAGTCTTACAAGTTTAAGAAATATAAGGTCTTGAAAGTGAATAACTTATTATAAGTGAATTGTTTTGGGGAGAGTGGGAAGAGGACATAAACCATTCCCCCCAACCAAAAATTGCTATTACCAAATTATTTACAATATATATAATTTTGATATAAAAAATGAGTTAAGATAATATAAGCCCTATAATTAAACGGTCTAGAATCATTATGTGAAATTTCAAGCAATCATAAAAGTTGTTTAATCAAGCTCAAATTTTACTACAAAATTAGGAAAATTAATTAATAGCCCTACAAGTTTGGATTTAAGAAAATAATATTATATATGTAGAATATACGTATGATGCTTTTATTTATTAAAAACATGCAAAATAAATTGTGATAATGAACGAATCACTAGAAATAAATTATACACACATAAAAAATTATAAAACGATGTGTTTGATATTGAAGAGTGTTTATTTATATTAAATGTAAGTTTACGCATGTGTATATATATCTGAAATTACCTAAAATACCTAAATAATACTAAAGTATATTAAAATAAATTTATAAAATTAATATAAAAAAATAAGGAAAATTAAGTGGTAGCATGGAGAATTAAGATTTGTGGCATGGCAACTTGGTAAGGCAGATTAGTGAACTTTGGGACACATTAAGACACCTAAAGTATGGGATTAAAAGAAGAAATTGACATTTAGAAGGGAATAAAATTCTAACCAAAAAACACATGTCTATAAATCTATCCCATCACCTCCATAGTTTATTTTGGTCATTTTTTGAGTCCAAGAAAAATACGGAGAGTGTTAAGAGGGTTAAGAGAGAAATTAGAAAAATAAATGTAATTAACACTAAATTGGAGATCAACTACATAGACTAAGACCTGACATGAAGCCGCCACCACCACCTAACAAAGCCCCCAATGCCAAAGCTATCGATAAGGGAAGGTAGGGGGTAGCTCCATCGCTGACCAAAGAAGAGAATGCTAGTGAGTCAACAAATGTTATTCGAATTTGATAATTAATTAAAAATACCAAATTATATCTAAAAATTATGAATTTTAGTTTTTGTTAGGTAATTTCATGTGTAAAATTCAAAATCCAAATTAATCTTTCCAAAACTTAAGTGTAAATATATGTTCCTTAAGAACTTAAACTTATGCATTGATTTTTTCTTGTATATTCAAAAGGATAAATGACGTAATTTCATCCTCATATTTTAACTATAAGATCTTCACACAATATATTTCCATGTTATGTAAAGATTTTGATGAAATTATAAGGTTAGATTTCAAAGAAATTTTCGTTTCTGTGAAAACAATATGCTAATGGCCTATTTCTTAAGATCTCTTTAACAGTCTAGTATAATTTAAGCTATAATATGGAATTTGGAATGTTTAGTGATAATAAATGAAAAGGAAAATGATTTTCTTTAAGTAAATAGAATAATTCATAACTGGTCTGATGGATAGAAAGTAGGAAAAAGAATGTTTCATTTATATATCTTTGTATAATATGTTATAGTAAAAGTCGGGATATAATAATATGGGATGAGATTGAGGTTAGAAAGGATATTTAGATGTTGATCCTGACTATAGTAGTGAAAGTATATGTTGAAGTCATGGAGATTTTGGCTAAAAAGTGAGTGTATACTAATTAGAGGATAAATTAGAAGATAGATCAAAGGTTATATGTAAATGGCTTGTTAGAAATGTGTTTAGAAGTTGAATCAAGGACTCTATATGTACAAAGTATATTTAGGTGGACTTTAGGGGATGGATCAAACAATATGCTTAAGACTAATAAGTGACTTAAAAACCTAAACATCTAAGTATAATAGAACCTTGAACTTAAGTGAATGAACTGAGATACAGAATAATAGTATATATTGCATTTGTATAAACAGTAAAACATTATGTACATTATAGAAATTGTAGTGAAAATATATCATAAGTCGGACCTAAGTGAGCGAACAAAAAGTTCAAGTAGCTTACTTGAATGCATAAGTAGATTGCTTAAATGCATGCTTATATGTCTCTAATTTTGATTGTACTGCTACTTGATTGTTGTGTTGGATTGTAATGGGTTAAACTATATGGAATTAATTAATCAAATTAAACCAAAACTTAACTATATAGATCTAAAAACTTAACCAGAAATGTATTACAATTCATTAGTAGACAATTAGGATTCTCCGACCAAATACTAGCTCATTCGAAAAGGATAGTTAAAATGGTTCTTTCTTCACCTTTAATCGAGCTAAGTAATAGGAAAGGAGATCATAACAAAATTAAAGACAATAATTCTAAGGTAATCATGGGAGGAGAAATGTCTTCATTGTACAAATCTAGATTTGGTTATGAACTGTAGCATAGATATTGAAACTTCTCAAATCTAAACTAGAGCAAACGAAATTTCTCTAATCTTACGACTAACCGAATAACACCATGAGATAACATTTGCTTTGTTGCGTTACATTTAGTTAACTATTTAATTGTCATACAGTTTTATGATTTTATCCCTACTTACTAAGTGATTGATTGCTCATTTTCTTATAGATTTTTTTTGCATGTACTAACTAGGATACCGTAATAAAACTACCATGAGGTTAGTTGTTGCTAGAAACTGAGGTGTAAAGATAGGAACCTAAAGACCAATTGGACTTTTGAAGTTTTTGTTGTTTATCTTTTGAACTTTTAGTCTTAAACTATGTAAATATCTAGGTAGACTATGTTTTAAATTATACACTTAGCAATTTGATAATCTGGGTTATAAAAATATATATTTTAAAGGCTTCTACAGGTTAATTATTAATATCACATGTACTTTTACTTCAAAGTAAGTCGGTCGTGAATATCTTATATAAATCAAGTATATGGTAGCAATTGTAAAGTTAGCTTTTATCTTAAAATGATTTATATGACAAGATTGTTATGATTCTACCACTTAAGAATGTGGTAGATAAATTACCGAATAGTATCCAGTTTTAAGATTGTTTAAGTAATTTGAAGTAAGATCCTAGGATAGAATATAAAACAAAAGAATTTTCGAAATTATATTAGATATGATAAATAAATTATGGAAATATATTAATAATAGAAAAAAAAAAGATGAAATATAAAAAGGGAAAAATTTTTCCAAACTATATATCATAGTATGATATGAAATGATGTAATATGATAATATGATATGATTTGATAAAAAATTTGTACAAATATGTAAATAATACCATAAAAAGATAAAATACAAAAAGAAAAGAGTTATTGAAACTATATATTATAATATGATTTTATTTGTAAACTTTATTATACAATAAAAATTATTAATGAACACATTTTTCGGGAAAAGAAAAGAAAAGTACAAGTATATAGAGGAGCAAGTTTTTTCCACTTCTTAATAAATACTCTTAGTGGCCATAAACGTCCTGTATCATTTTATTGATTAATAAAATCCCAGTATTGATGTATCATATCGCTTCCCGAGGCAATGGTTGACAGCATCAAAGTTAGAGAAACGAGCCCAATTGGGAAGAACAAATCTCTAGAGAGGATGAAATAGGATATGTTAAATAATCATGTTGAGGTAGGTATACAAGAACATGAATGTCCCGTACTCTACCTTATGGTACATGTGGAACGTGAGCTTCATGTCTTTCAATTTGATTTTGCTAAGAAATAGCCTGTAGAACTTAATAAGCATATTTGGTACAAAGGTTTGCAATTTCAGTGTATTATAAATATTGAAAGTGTAAGAGATTCGTTTGGATACCACACGTCTTAAAATTAACTTTTAATTAATAAATTCCTTCAATTAACTTTCTTATTAAAGATATATCTCTCATCTTACAAACTTTTAAAGTTAATTCCAGTAAATTAATAAATTTCTTTTACTTTGACAGTTTTCACTTTTCGATACCTTATATTCTTCATTTTAAATCAAGAAAATAAACTCTAAATATGGAAGTCGAGAATATTATAGTAGTTTTCATTTTTTAACATACATTGTATTTGCTTTCTTTTATATTAGACAAATACATCATAGTGCATGCCCATCTAGTGTTTATTCAAGTACATTGAATCTTTTTAGTTAACACCTTTTATTCCCTAATCATGATGATTAATTATTTATAGGGATACTGCTAAGGAAGGTTTAGGATGGCTTTGTAAAATTTGAACCAATCCTATTACTTTATAGAGTATGGTAAAACTCGTTTTAAAATCTTATAGGATTTTTATCTTATTTTCAGAACATACCTCTATAGAGTTTAGATAAAACCTGTTTAAGACTCAATCCAACCCATTACACGAAAAAAAAAATAAAACATTACATCCTAATTTACATTAACTTTATAAATATGTATATAAAATATATGAAAATGAATATTCTACCCATACAAAGAGTAATATATAATAATATACACTATAATACACTAGAGTTTACTGTTTTTGTTGTCTCCATATCGTATATTGTACAAGTCTGATTCCTTTGTCACTTAATAAAGAAAAATCAGTTGAAAGATTGCAGTTTGATCCTCCAAATAATAAGCCTTAACATACCTAGTTCAAAGTTGAAGCTATAGGAGAAATCTTACGTTCAGCATGGAAAAGGCTTTTAAGTAAAGTAAAGAGTGACGATAGCATCAGTCCATTATCAATGCAGTTTTGAACTTTCTTACTTGATTTGGTGTAGGAAACTTTATAAGAGAAGGGATTAGACTAGATGGTGATGGTCATAACTCGTGAGGATGAGGCAAAGAAGGGATGTGCCACAAATGCTAGTGTTTACTGTATGTTATGTTGAGTGAAGAGCGAGGGAGAGAGAGAGAGTAAAGAAGGATAGGGACATAGGGTTTGTAATTTTGAATTATTCTTTTCTTTAATTCATCTCTCTTCTTCTTTTTTATTTCTGGGCAATTAAATATAACACAGAAAATATATATATGTTAATTAATTTTACTGGATTTAAGTTTTCTCATTAGGTCTTTTATAAATCCTAAAATTTGTCTTAAAACCCTAAAGGATTTTAAACCCTTTCCCAAAACGCAACCCTTAACGAGTTGAACATAGAATACCCTTTAAAGATCCACCTAATTACATCCCTAAGTCAAGTTTTTTTGCTCGACTCTCGTTTTACATCTTCTTTATATCTAGACCGCAGATCGGGCTGCGTGCTCTCCCATGCAGACTTCTCTCATCGTAACTTGGTAACAGAAACGAAAAACACATCAATCAATTATTATTGAAATAAATATGTCAATATTAATTTCAAGAAACTATCTTTCCCTTTTGGATAAAGAGTTGATCCATTCTCTCACCGAAAAGAAAAACGATAAAAATAAAAATAATAACAAGAGTTGATCCATTAGGCACCGCTACTAGTCACCAAAAGTAGCCACATCTTCAAATCAATATAATAATATTCAACCATTCTAAAATTTTGATGATAATAAGTGTAAAAAAAAAAAAAAAAGTGTGAGAAACGCTTTTCACAAGACAAAACACCCTAAAATATTTTTTCTCCTATTATTTTTAACCCTAAAGGAGAAAGGTCTCACATGGATTAAAAGAGAAAATTAGCAATGGTTTATAAGACTAATACAGTGAATACCAAGTTAACACTAACTATAAGAACTTTTGCATTTAGTGACTAAAATGATTATTAATCACTCATTGACTTGGCTATTTAGCCCTTTTGGATTGAGGCACTATAAATGATATTAGAGTCAAGATGATTTAAGAACAAAACAAAGCATGGACCCATATCTATGAGATCTAGTCTGAAAATTTTTTCATATTCATGCTCTTAGAATCTTCAAATTCGTGTTCCTAGATGGTGGCAAGAATATGATGTATTGCATAGTAGAAAGGAGGGAAGATATAGGCTTAAATATAAGGTGATGCAATAGGGACATCACATATTTATAAGGAAGAGAGTTTGTAAAACTCAGAGTAATTTAGTGGTTGAAAATGTCCAATAACCATCAATTAGCTTGGTTATGATTAGTTTCAAGTTAAGGCATAATATTGTTATGATAGAGCCAAAAAAATTACAACCATCAATGATAAAAATTGCTTGATTTCAGAATATTAAAAATGATTTCTTCAAAGAGTGTGAATCATTAGTTCATATATATACTTTTCTTGAATAAACTCAGTTTAGTTCACTATCCATTTTATATCATTGAATTTGTAAGGTTGTATGAAAAAATAATGGATCCTAAAAATTTACATGTCTAAAAGTGTTGATCAATTGTCGACATAATCTATATAAGAAACCCTTTGTTATTATATACTTTAATAAAACGTAACAATTTTTCATATCCTGCTATAAGGGTGAGCAAATTGGGGTGCATAGAGTAAATATCACTATTCTATACTTAGTAGGTACAATGTTACAACCAAAAAAAGAGTAGCGTGACAACTACAATGAAGAAATGAATATAGCACATGACTGTACATTTCAATTCTTGAAATCATAACAAACTTAACAAATCTAACTAGATTTGATACTAAAACTAACACTAGAATAAATTAATTAACAGAAAATAGCAAAGAGATAACAGATTTGTAATAAGTATATAAGTAATAATAAAGAGAAGAAAAGTACATAAAAAAACCCTTCATGAGGATCTATTTTTGTTCCTTCGTTCCTTTCTCTTTCACTGGAATCTGGTGAACTTAAATCACCATTATACCTCACACAGAAACCAAATCAAGGTTAGTAACTAAGAAATTAGTGAAAGATTTGATAAAAGGACCAAAGTAGACACTTAAACAAATATGAGAGATCAGTAAGATATTAAGATTTCTCATAGCATATTGCTAACAAATCCTAAGAGAAAGAAATATTGGAGAAAGTAATAGAGAGTTCGAGAGAGGAGAGGATAGAGGACGACATAGTACCTTTTAGGCACTATCTATTTACTCTAGTGTTGAGAAAGGGAATTGTAGGCTGAGCTTAACATATAATTTCCATAAAAAATTGGTTTATGATGTTTGAAACTTATAATTTATAAAACCTATAAGTTTATCATACCATGTGGATGCTTTAAGTTAAAATATCTTTAGTCATGCATGTCTAAAGACATGATAATATAATTACAACAAGAAGTGTAACCAACATAAACCATGACACTAACCTAAACTAAGGATTTGAGACGGAATTATCAACTATGTAACCAGTTGTTAGTCTAAAATATTGGGTTCGGGGGTTTTAAAATCCTATAGGTTGTAACTTGTAATGCTCTCCATGCCAAGAAAAAAGTTACTTGAAAAATATTAAACCAGATAAAACTTCTTGCGTGGTAAAAGCAATTAAAACTAAAATGTGGGTGGTCCTCACTCCTCCCAGTGGGTTTGTGAAGAGAGGCGCTGGAGTCCATGTAATAATACGCGCCATGACAAGAAGATGAACAGCATCATTTGCTTCTCCACTATAGCAGTACGGCGCTAGTATGTTAGTCACCACAATTCTTTGTCTTGTCGCTTTGTTTTTGAAGTTTACACGTCCCTCTTTCGTGTTTATTTTGTTTATATTGGCCAATCCCATATTACCATGATAATGAATAAGATAAGATGAGGGTCCTTTCTATGGTTTTATTAATTTGCGAAAAAATCATAAATGATTCTGTTTGATTCTATCAATAATTAACATAAGTTTGATAAATATATTTATTTAGTATAAATATCAATGTCAAAACACTTTAAGGGAATAATGAATGGACATGATGGAGGAGGGATATTTTCTAGAGGCAAACAATTAAAATAAAATGTAGCTATCGTAATAATTTCTATTAATACCTATATGCAGCAATATTCGGTTATCAGAAATTGGATGAAAACATTAAATTGAAAATTTTTTTCTGCCTTTTTTTTCTTCTTTTTTTTTTTTTCACTTTGTTGTCTAAGCCCACTTATTGAATCTGCCCACTAAAAAATGATGGACTGCGACTGCCCACTCGTGAATCGCCTCTATTCTTAATCATAATTTGAAAGTAGGTGTAGGTGATAAATATAAATCTATCTCTACCCTTTGGTAATCAAGTAATTTACTTTTTTAGGGATTTTTTTTTTTTCCGTTTTGAATTTTAAGATGTTTCATTTTCATTTTTTATGGCCTTATTCTGCCAAACTTTTTTACTAATCACTATTATTTTCTACAACATAAGTGGTTAAAATGGGCCCAGATGACATGCTTTTAAAAAGCTTTAGATTTGTAAAAGTTATAATAAAGAGTAAAGTGCACAAATAAAAAAATTTAAAAGAATTTTCATTTTCTTTTTTAAGCGGAAAAACAGATAAAATAACACTTTCAATTAAAAAGAACTCAATTTCCATTCCATAGTTTCCGTTACTAGTTCCATGAGCATTCCATTTTCCACGCTTCTGGGAGGATTATTATACATATATACATACATACATACATATATATATTTAATTTATGTTTTTCATCATATCAATCACATTCCATAAAGCTCTCTCAATCCTTTTGAAGCTTTTCTTTTGGTCCATGCAATATGCATCCTCGTGTTGCATTTTTCCTTTTGTTTGTTTACCGTATATTTGTTTTGCTTGCTGTTGGCTTCTCCACGGACAAGACGGAATAGGACAAGTTCAAAAAAGTTGCAGAGAAAAACGATAAATCAGCCACAAAGTCACATGCTGTGTGGGAAATTATTCTGTCATCGTGGAATACGTGTTTGAGCATCCAAAATTGATGGAAAACAAAAATAAAAATGAATATAACGGGTTCTGCACAGAAATAGTTGTTTCGTCTCTTAATCTTTTAATATTATAGAAAAATGAAAGTTACGTATAATTCTATATTTCTATATGTGGATCTATTTTTATATATAAGCTCATTGATGAAAGATGTATAATCGTATATAGATCAATATATAGAAAGTTTTTGATTGAATACTAATCCAATCTTAACAGGTTATTTCTCTAAATGGTCTCGAATGTATTTGGATATGTCTTAAATACTCTATGAGTGGGAGAAAGATTCATGGTTCTACACGCTGTATGTAAATATATGTAATGTGTAACTACTAGTTATATTTAAATATTTAACAACATAGGTAGTAGAATTTTAAATAACTATCAATTATCAATTTATGTTTTCGAATCCTATTGATAATTATATAGACTTGTTGGGTCAAATTTTCCTTAAATCGTGACCGACCCGGCAAGTCATAATTCCAAGTCAATTCAAGTGGCCCAGCCTAATCCTTGAACCTTATTTTTATTTAATATTAAATTTTTTTTATTAATTTTAATATTTTCTAATTTTTAAATAATTTTCAACTTAATGTGATTTCGACTTTTATGTTTTTTTTCCCTAAAAGTGGTCTTCTTTCTCTCTTTTTTTAATTATATTAATTCATTGATAATTTCTATTTTTTTAATTAATTTCTGATTTAATGTGATTTCAACTTTTTTATTATTTTTCCCATCAAATTTTATCTTTTTCCCATATTCAAGTTTTTAACATTTGACAAGTTTTATAAAAAGGATTTAAATTAAATTTTTTATTTATTCTTAACACATGATCAATTTATAATTAATCATATATCATTAGTTTGATAATGTTATTTTTAGAAAATTATCATTCATTATCGCAAAGAAGATAACTTTGATATGTTGTGACCTAATGAATATCATCTAATTATTTTTTTAACTTAATGGCTTCCATTCCCTCTTTTTCTCTTTCTTGTTTTTTTAAGAGAATAAATCGGTTGGGCAACCTCGTCAGTTCAGTGGCAAATAAGCCCGACTTAATAGTGCACAACCTATTAGTTCAGGCGGTTCCGCCCACTTAAATCGCTTGAATCCTTAAGGCAGGCAGTTCCAACTAGGTTAGTTTAAACACTACATGTCCTTCTATATAGTATTTACTACCTACTGAATCCTTTTCTTAAGTGTTGGTTGAGTTTCAAGAAATGGGATCATGTGGCCTACAACAAATCAGACAAGTTGAACTATAAGATATTTTAGTTTTAATTTTTTTTTTTGACAATTGTATTATAACTTAAAGGATAAAAGATTTGAACATAATTCATCCCATAAAAAGATCAATATTTAGGTCATTATATTATAATGACCTTAGCTTTTTCAGTTAATTTGTTTAAAATATGTCAACGATGGTTTATGTAATTTCAAGTTAATTTGTTTAATATTGTTTTTCAAATCATTTACTTTATAGGATTTGGTGTATTTTAATTAAATTATGTTATTTCGAGCAGATATTGGTTACCGATTCGGTTCTTGGGACATATTATAACATGACGGATTTCAAGATAAATATTATGCTATTGAATTTGGATTTATTCCTGCTTAAATCCACCCAATTACACCCCTAGAAAGGTGCATCTAGATATTTGCAATACTTTCTTTCCAATTGCATGGTCCCGGACTACTCGTGATACTGTATAACATGACCCAAAAATAATTTATCTAAAGAAGACTGTCAATATTGAAGAGAGAATCTTGCCCTAGACTGAACTACCCCTTTCTTGATAAATCACGGTAGATGGTCGATTACTCAATCTCCAGTATTTTTCATGCAATTTTTAGTAAGATATGATCAAAATAGGTCAGTGGTCCCGTGAGAAACCTAGATATGCATAGGAATATTCCTAGTCGATTCAAATGGTAAACATTTCATAGGTTCAAATTTTTCGTTTGAGATGTATGTTAGGATTTGATACAAAGATAAATTCATAATCATATTGAAAACAAGGAAAAAAAAAAGTTAACTACTATTTACATTACAAATGTTGAAGAGAAAGAAATCGAACTTAATCCATTCTGTTGAAAAATTGGTATTTATATTATTGGATTGTAATGGTTTTAGTATATGAAAAAAAAAAAAAAGCCTAATTAATATTGCATTTAGTGTTAACATATAAGAAGATCATGTAATTTTTCATAAAAGCTCATGAGGAAATTCTAAGCATATAGACATTCCAATAACATGCATAGACATATTTAAAAATAAATTAATACATGCAATTTACCAATATGAAGGCAGAAAAGGATTTATTAATATATCTTAAATAGATCTTTTCCTCTTTCTGAACTTGATTACATGCTACTGTTCACAACAATTTATAATTTCGCTAATTATATTAATTTTGCAACTAGAAATAGGTGTCAATGGTAGATGTTAATACCTAATTCCCGTTTGGACCAAGACCTAACATGCGAAGTCTAACATATGAGGAAGCCCACAAGGTGTGTGTGAGTAAATAGTAGGCTCATCCTCTACACTGCGACCTACTTGGCGAAGCCATGCAAGCCTATTGAGGTATGTACGAGGAAACAACAATCTCATCCTCTACACCGCGACTTGCTTAGCAAAGCTAAGAAAGTCTATCAAGGAATGCGCGAGCAAACAGCGAGTTCGTCCTCCATATCGTAACCTACTCAAGAGCCATATATGTCCTACTTAAGTAGACCGGCTCGATCACTAAGCTCGCAAACATCAACCATCTAGCATCAACTCAAGTTTTAGCTCACCCTCAACTAAGCACCAGCTAACTCTTACCTCAACATCCTAACTCAACCTTTATCTTTAGCGCCTACTCTCTACTACAATCCATTAATAGGCATTTGACATCTGTCTAAGTAACTCCTATAAAAGATGCCAAATGTCATAAGGTTGGGGGGATTCCTCTCTCTCATCTGCTCTCTACCCTTATAACTCCTTCCATTCCCCTAGTTTAGCCTCTATACACAATCAACATCTTACGATACATGTGCATAAGATGAGTACCACCCTTCGATTCATTAGTGCTCGCCTTCTCTTTCCTTTAGTCCTCTCTACTAACTTGAGCGTCAAAGGACCTCCGTAGCCATACCTGTAGGGGGCTTTTTCGCAAGAATCAAGGAGTAGGAAGTGAGATCTAGACTCATTCGACTTGAACTCTACCCAAGCCTATCTATTCCAAGTTGGTTCTACTATAATCAACATTTTAGCACTCACCATTTTAGGCCACAACACGTACAATGGCTAAAAGCAAAAATACTAATCTACACACTTTGCAGATAAGGGATGCTAACACGTCCCAAGAAGATGGAGGTGACCAAACACTTCTGCCACCTGAAAATGAAACTGTCAAAGTTCAACAGCTTAGGCTACTTATCCAACAAATGCTTAAAGAAAATTGAAAGCATGTGAGTCTATTGCAACTCCACATAAAGGTGTTGTATTACTCAAAAATGCATCCTAAAAGCGCCTAAACAAGAATGCGACTGTTTGCTCCTCCTCATAACCAAGCAAAAATGATGACCTACATACCATATGCCTAATGTGTTCATGCGACCAAATTTAGCACAATCAACATCTCATGAAGATCTACATGAAGGGTTGAATCGTAATCGCGGCAAAATGTAAGCGCAAGGTGAATACCCAACAATAAGCAAACCAATAGATGATTTATCACCAAAACAATTGCCAAAGGACTACAAAGACATGAATGTAGAGGAACTAAATGAGCATATTTTTCGTTCCTTGAACTTGCACGACCAAAAGAAAGTTTAATCATCCGTATAAGGGCATTGTGCTCTATGTTGACAAAGAGCCCATTAGTCACCTCTATCTTCAAAGAAACGGTGCCTATAGGCGCAAGGCTACCACACCTGAACACTTACGATGGCACCTTTGACCTAAACAATCACCTTGTCCACTTTCGGACAATAATGATCCTCCATAACTTCTCAGATGTCATCATATATAAAGCCTTCCCCAACATGCTAGCAAAAGCTACTTTACTCTAGTTTAACACCCTCCCCAATACTTCTATCACCACATTCGACAACCTAAGAGGCAAATTCCAACAACATTTCCTCAGCACTCGAGTTACAAGGAGAGACTCTTCCATTCTCTATAATGTAACATCTCAACAATACCCTATAAGCATATCTCAAGCGTTTCAACTGAATAAAGCTATAAGTATCCAAGCTTAATACCGGAAAAGCCCTGCAAGCACTTCTAATGGGCATAGACTCTAATGGAAAGCTAT
Source organism: Lumnitzera littorea (assembly GCA_024138015.1). Taxonomy (NCBI): domain Eukaryota; kingdom Viridiplantae; phylum Streptophyta; class Magnoliopsida; order Myrtales; family Combretaceae; genus Lumnitzera; species Lumnitzera littorea. The sequence continues at coordinate 90,692,364 of JAMXBB010000001.1, read as the reverse complement.
TCAACACAATCTCATTAGACAAACTCGACTCCTTAAACAACTTCATGCAAACAGCCAAGAAATACCTAGCTCAAGAGGATGCCATCGAGGCTTGTTTTGAAGTGGATAACATCACTCGTGTATCAACAAAGTATAGCCTGGGGCCTTATGACCCTAGACCGTAAACTTTAGCATAAGATAGATGTGATAAGCAAAGATAGAAATTTCAAGACTACACCTTGTATACATCCTTTAGTAGACTGCTTAGCGAAATCATGTCCGAGGTCGAAGAACAACTCCCATGACCACCTAATGTTCATGAAACACTAAAAGCAATGAACTTAGGGAAGTACTGTAACTACCACAGGATACATGGACTTAACATCGATGAGTGCCGCCATTTAAGAACGCAGTTGAAGGCCTTATTGCAAAATTCGCATTAACCACCTTATCATAAATGAGAAAAATCAAATCCAACAACCGACCTAACGCCACCGAGTAGAACACCAACAACAACACCACAATGAATAGGCCAACACCCCTATAGATGAATAGAATTGCCAAAGACAGTAAGGTCAAATCAACACCATATTTGGGGGACCTGACCTCCTCTCAAACACCACAACCATAGTAGCCAAACACAAGGTATACCTCATGAGAACTAAGAAGCCGAAGATTGAAACCGCAATCATTATTATCGAAGCAGATGAATGGGGAGTTGACTTACCCTACGCAACACACTCATCATAAACACTAAAATGGGTTATTTGGCGTCCCTAAAACGTTCGTTGACAACAAAAGTTCACTGAACATGCTATTCTACACCACTTACGAGCAAATGAAGGAATAACTTGAAGAACCTCTACAGCCATACAAATACGGCCTTACAGGGTTCGAAGGAGGCAAACCAATGCCAGCAAAGGGAATCATCACCCTATCCGTTTGACTAGGTGACAACGAACATGTTGCCATATAGTCGATAGACTTTGTCATCATCAATCTTTAGTCACCATACAATACAATCCTTGACCAACTAAACATTATGAAATTTAACATGCTCATTAGCCAAAAATATCTCAAAGCGAAGTTCATAATACCCACTAGCTTAAGCAAGGCCAGAGGTGACTAGAGCTTATTTGGGTCACTTTACCTCAAAGCTCAATCTAAAAATAATATCATGAACATTGAATCAACCACCCATCCGCCTTAGCAATATGGGGAGAGCATGTAGAAAAGACCAAGGAAATCAAGCTTTATGATGCCTAAGGAATGATAACCAAAATAGGGGTAGAATTGCTAGGCAACAATGTAACCAAACTCATATACTTCCTCAAGCAAAACTCAAACGTCTTCGTGTTTGCCCTAGAAGAAATGCCAGGCATCATCAACATACTGAAGGCTACTCATTACCTAAATGTCAATCCTACCGTCCGACTTGTCAAACAAAAGAAACAACACTTTGCCTCATAACACCAGGAAACAATTGAGGAGGAAGTGTAAAAACTACTCTGAGCAAGCTTGATCGGGTAAGAAAAGTACCTTACTTGGCTCACCAATACAGTGCTCATAAAAAAAGCAAATGGAAAATGGCAAATGTGTGTTGACTACACCAATCTGAATAAGACATGCCCCAAGGATTGTTTACCCCTGCCATGCATAGACCAGCTCATTGACTTGACGTCTAGCCATACAACTCTTAGTTTGATGGACTACTACTTTGGATACAAATAGATTCAAATGCAATCCACACATCCTTCATTGTAGGCTTCGGGACCTACTACTACAAGGTAATGCCCTTCGATCTTAAAAATGCCAAAGCCACATACCAAAGGCGAGTCACCTACATTTTCAAGCCACAAATAAGTAGGAACATTGGGGTCTATGTCAACAATATGATCACCAAAAGCAAAACAAAAAAGGCCACATCGATGACCTCTGCAAGACATTCCAAACCTTATGCCAATTCCAAATGAAGCTTAATGCCTAGAAATGCATCTTTAGGGTTGCATCGAGGAAATTTCTTGGTTTCATGGTGACAAAGCAAGGGATAGAATTCAACACAAGCAAGATTAAACAATACAAGACATAAAAACCACAACCAAAATAAAGGAGGTGCAGTGACTAATAAGAATGATTATTGCCCTAAATCAGTTTATATCTTGAGTGTGCACAATTCTTCAAGTTGTTGAAAAAACCTTACTAAATTCAAATGGACATTTGAATATCGATAAGCATTCGAAAAACTAAATAATTTTTTAGCAACCTCACCCACACTCTCTAAGCTAATCCCTGAAGAAGAGTTATACCTATACTTCGCAGTCAGTAATAATGCATTATCCTTGATGCTTGTCTAAGTAAATGATTAAGAACACCAACTTGTCTACTATGTTAGTCACATCCTATGAAGGCTAAAGCTTAGATATACAAAAGTGGAAAAGTTTACCTTCGCAATGGCCATTTTAGCTTAAAAGCTTAAGCCCTACTTTTAATCATATCCAATTGTCATACTAATAGATATACCACTTAAAGCTATCTTATAAAGGCTCGATAACTTGGGTAGAGTAATGAAGTATTCCCTTGAACTCAACACCCATGGGGTCCAATTCTACTTGAGATAGGCAATCAAAGCACAAATCCTTACTGATTTCATAGTTGAATACACTAAAGTGGACAAGCTTCAATTGGAGCTCACAATACTCATCTAGACCCTCCACATTGATGGCTCCTCTACTAAGGGGGCGGGAGTAAGGCCAATATTACACTACAAGGGCCACATAGAATAAAGATCCTATATACTTTGAAGTTTAACTTCTAGCGAGGAACAATGAAGTTGAGTATGAGACACTTATGATCGACTTAAGAATTGCCAAAGACATTATAGCAGAGAAGCTTAGCATATACTTAAACTCCATACTGGTGGTACTACAAGTTAAGGGAGGGTATGAAACCAAAGGGGAAACAATGGTCAAGTACCTACATATTGTATAAGGCCTACTCATGGAATTTACCTCAAAGGAGGTCAACAAGATCCCCGAAGTAGAAAATGCAGCAGTAAACAGACTATCTAGGATAGCCTCGTTTATCATTCCTGCATTACACAGCTATGACAAGCTACTCTTCATACAGTACCTCCCTGAGCAAAGCACAAAAATATTGCAACAATAAGTCCTCGAAGTAAGGGACATAAGTATCAAGCCCTCCTAGATAGATCCCCTCACACAATATCTCAAGACAGGAGCATCACCTAAGGACTGAATAGAAGCAAAGAGGCTAGCCTATGTTGCAACCAACTACGCGTTGATTAAAGACGTACTCTACTAACGAGAATAAAGTACTCCACTCCTCATGATGTAAACCATAACCAAGAACAGATAAAGTTAGTTGTAAGGATGGATCCAAGTTTGCCGAAAGCTTAGAAAAGAAAGCGATGAGGAATGTGTGAAAAAACAAAAGTAAATGAAAAGTAAGCAAACCCACAAACAATTCTAAAGGATATGATGTACTAAGGGAACTTCCAAGGGCTCATGACACAAATCGATATGATGCATGAATTGGTTCTATGAGGTTACTCGCCACCTAGCCTTACTTAATGGTTAAGATAAGAGTGAGATGAATGTAAACAAAATAGTATTTACGAGAGGAAAAATGTCAAATGTATTAATGTCAATCTGATATGCTATGACTACAAGTACAAGCAGTATTTATACCCAATAAGTTAAGGAAATTTGCCTAAAAGGGAAAAGACAAAAAGAATATTACCTTGAAGAAGTAATGTATAAGAATACAAAATGGTAGAAATAAATATTCAAGAGAAGCAATTATTGGTATGGTAGATCTTTTACATGGTCCTGTACATGTGGCAAAGTTACATTGGCGATACCATAGGAGGATGTAGACAAAAGAGTACGGGCAAGTTGCTTGTTCGAGCAGGGGTAATCGAAGAACAGTTTGGTGTCATTCTCTCGACATCTCAGCAAGAGTAAAGCTAGGCAAGTGATTGAATCGAGCATGAGTGTAAAAGGGTGAAGGTTGGCTACTGTCTTGGCATTCTGTCTCTTGGCACACAATTACTAGGAAATAGACGATCACTCATCTCAACATGTAAACTTGGTTGGCAAAGAGATACTCAGCCTCAGTAAGAGTCGACTAGAGCAAACTAGAGTAGAAGGATGCTCCTTATCAATTCCTCTAGTCCTTGAGCTCTGCTGTAGGTCAATGATTCAATATCCTGACTCTTATCATTCCCTTCGGGTTGATTTAGATTTGGGATAAAATCCTAACAGTCTTCGATCAACTCTCCATCAAGTGATATGGACTAAGGTCGGCAATGTTAAAGGTGTCAAATACCTCATAATCTTCGAGCAACTCCAACTTGTAGGCATTATCATTGATCTATTGAAGGATCCTAAAGGGTCCTTTAGCTCTTGCAAATAGCTTATTTCTTCTCTTGCTTGGGGAACCATTCCTTTCTCAAGTGTAGCTATACGAAGTCTCTTAGCTGGAATTTTTTAGCCATCTTACCCTTAGTCTTCCCTCATATACGTTTGGCAACTTGATCGGTATGTCAAGTGACTTTGTTGTAGATGTACTGAAGGGGTTGTGCTCTAACTCTTGCATCAGGGTCCTCTTGCACAGGTATAAGTGTAGGGGTGTGATCGAGGGGCAATTCAAGATTAAAACCATAGACCACTTCAAAGGAAGTCTGCTTAGTGGTGTCATGCACTATTTGGTTATAAGCGAATTCGACCACTGGTAAGTAAACATCTCAATCAGCCAAGTTCTTGCCCATTGCAACTTGGAGCAATGATCCCAAAGTTTAACTAACCACCTTTGTTTGGCCATTAGTTTGGGGGTGACATGAAGTACTGAATAGTAGCTTAGTCCCAAGCTGGCGCCACAAGGTCTTCTAGAAATGACTTAAGAACTTCGAGTCTCTATCAAAGACTACACTTCTCAGCATGTTGTATAACTGTACAATCTCCTACAAGAAAAGAAAAGTAATAGCCGAAGCATCGTTAGTCTTGGAACAGGGTATGAAGTGTGCCATCTTGCTAAACCTATCTACAATAACCATTACAGAATCTTTGCCTCGGGCAATTCATAGTAATCTAAAAACAAAGTCCATGCTCAATTCAGTCTATGGTTTCATCGGAACAAGCAAAGGCATTGCTTTTGCTCATTTGACTCAGTACTTATCCCTCTTACACACGACATAGCTTTCAACAACTCAGTATACATCTCACCTCATTCTCGGCCAAAAGAATCAACCACTCAACAATTCATATGTCCTTTTCTCCCCAAAATGTCCAGACAATCCTTTACCATGGGCTTCCTTGATTAGCAACTCTCAAAGTGAATAGGTCAGCACATACAATTTCCCTCTTCAGAATAAGTATCCTTCCTCTATATGATACCCGTCCACTGTCCTTCCATTGATACAACGCAGAAATATGGGTTCGAAGTGTGGATCCCTAATGTATTGCTCCTTAATGCTGGCAAACCTAAATAACCTGGTCTACAGTTCAGTCACAAATATATGCCTCCTCAAAAGGGCATCTACAACTATGTTGCTCTTCCCTTATTTGTATTTTATTACAAAGTTGAACCCTGCAAGGAACTTGACCAACCTTACCTGCTGCTTTGACAATTATGTCTGACTTCAAAGATACCTCATAGACTTATGGTCAGTATAGATGATAAATTCTCTTGACAATAGGTAATGCTGCCATAGTTGTAGTGCTCGAATAAGTGTTAAGAGATCTTTATCATATACGAAGTAATTTAGTTGAGGTCCCCTAAGCTTCTCACTATGGTAAACAATTGATCAGCCTTCTTGTATTAAGACAGTACCTATCCCACTGCTTGACGTGTCATACTCCAACTTAAATATTTTCTCAATGTTAAGTATAATTAACACAGGGGCGAAGGTCAATCTTTCCTTTGCCTCAGTAAAACTCCCCTCTTCCTTTTCTCCCTATTGGAAGTCGATATTCTTCTTTGTTAGCTCAATAAGGGGTGCAGTGATGGGGCCAAAATTTTTTATGAATCTTCTATAAAAGGAAGCCAGTATATGGAAACTTCTCACTTCGCCATAGGTAGTAAGGCTCGGTAACTCTATGATTACTCGGATCTTCTTGTTGTTCACTCGTAAGCCTCTTCCACTTATTACGTAACCCAAGAATACAATTTCCTCCTGGCAAAAACAACACTTCTTAAGGTTACTAAATAAGCTCTCGGTACGAAGTATATTCAGTATGGCTCAAAGATGTTCATAGTAACTCGGCATGTCGATACTATAGACTAGGATGTCATCAAAGTATACTATGATATACTTCCTTATTAGATGCCTTAGCATATGGTTTATCAGTCTCATGAAAGTGCTCAGAGCATTCAATAAGCCAAAGGATATGACCATCTACTTATAAAGAACATACCAAGTTTTGAATGTTGTTTTCCACTCATCTCCCATCCTCATGCAAATTTGATGGTAGCCAAACTTGGGATCGATCTTACTGAAGATCTTGGCTTCACTCAATTCATCCAACATGTCTTCCAATCTTGGAATAGGATACTTGTATTTGATCATAATCTTATTTACGACTCAGCTGTTAACATACATCCGCAAGGTACTATCCTTTTTCGGCACTAAAAGCACCGACATGGCACAAAGGTTGAGACTTTCCCTAACATACCTTCTCTCTAGTAACTCATTGACTTGACATTGGAGCTTAGAAGCCTGTTCAGGACTCATCCAATAAGCTAGCTTATTTGATAGGGTGGCATCGAGTATTAAGTCAATGTAGTGTTCTATGCCTCAAAGTAGGGGCAACCCCTTGGATAACTCTTTTAAGAATAGATTGACATATTCATTCAGTAGCACTCTCACTTCCTATGGTAGTTCGCCTCACTCCTTCATCTCTAACAAGCGCCTGACCAACATAAAGGTCAACTCATCAATATTGATGACCTCTTAGAGTTCATCTCTATTTATCACAAGAGCCTTCTTCATTCCACGAGCAAGTTTTGTCTGTAGTTTGTTAACTTCTCTCGATAGCATTAGGTTTAGTTTAATCTCTCGACCTTCCTTCTCAAACATATATATGTTCTTGTACCCATCATGGATAGCACTCCTATCAAATGGCCATGGTCAATCAAGCAATACGTGTGAAGTATGCATAGGTAGCACATCACAAAAAATCTCGTTGGAAAAATTTTCGATAGTAATCGGCAATAGTACTTATCAGGGGACATGTAGTGTTCCTTTCTCACTTAGCCAATGCAACTTGTACAACCTTGCGTGTGCAATAGTTAGCAATTTCAACCTTATGATCAAATCGATCAATGCCACATTGGTGCAACTTTCATTATCTACAATTAACGCGTTCACTTGATTATTCACCCTATAGGTGGTATGAAATAAGTTCTCCCTCTACTCCTCTCGTAAGGGTTCTATGTTCATTGCGCGTCAAACAACTAAGGTCAACTAGTCCAAGTCCTTAGAGAACATATCCTCTTCATTCAGTAATTTCTTGGCAGCTTCTTTCTCAGCAATGTTCTTTTCCTCCTCAGGTTCCTCATCAGTACTTTTTATCTCTAGCTTCAGGGCATCTCCCTTAACAACCATAGTCCTTCGGTTCGGGTACTAAACAGTTATATGTTCAAACCCTTAGCACTTAAAGCAATTGATTTGGCTCTTCTTCCTACCAGATCCTTACACTTTCTCATAAGTTTGGGTCAGCGCGTCACTATCAGGTTGGCATTTTTGCTCAGCCCGGACATCTATCTTTCAAATCGGCTCGATACTTAACTAAACTCGATGACTTCCTTGTCTTAGTTAACTAGTCAGCAATTTGGTCAATACTCAGCTTCTTCTTTCCCTCTTTACTCATTGGGCTATTATAATGGCTTCATCCATTGTGGTAAATCGTTGGAGTTCCGCAATGTTTCAAATGTCACCTCTTAATCTAGTAAGAGACCTAGAGATTGTTCGTACTGGTGGTTCGTCCAATTCACATCGGATCATGAGTATTTAGAAATCCTAGACATATTTATTAACTATTCAACCTCTTTTCTCAACTCTTGAAGCCAAGTAAAAGTATCTTATAGATAAGTATCCAGCACAAATCTATTTCTTAGTATTCTTTTCATTTCGTGCCAAGTATTAACCTCTCGATAACCTTCTCGCCTCCTCATCGCTTGGAAATTCTTCCACAACATGGCAGCATATCTAGAGAACTCCACAAAATGGTGAGTTCTTACTTTCTCTCTCGTCAACTTGCTAATGACGAGAAACAATATACAGAAGGTGGGTGGTTGAATTCCGTGAGAGCCTTGAGTTGTTATACTATGCTTTGTTCTCTCTCTTATACCGATGCTAACTATTCTCTAACCGAGGGCTTTGTACCGGGTGATTTAACCTTCACCTACCAAGAGTTCCTACTTAGTAACGAGAGCTAGCCTCTTACTAACAAAGTACTTCTCTCTCGATCTCCTTCCAACTCTCACAACATTCCTTCTTATCTCAGCTTCCTTGTTGCTGCAACATCTTGATTCCTCTCGCTTGTTATAATTAGAGAATCTTTTGTATGAAACCAGTGTTACACTGCTACTTGTCTAACTCATCTGATACTATACTATTTTGCTCTTTTTGTTATTTGTCCTATTTACCCTTTTTTCATATGTTTTAGGAACCCTTTTTATGTATGCCTTTTTGTAATTTTTCTTAATTGTAATGTTGCCCTATGGACTTACTATAAATAGTCTCTTCTCTTTGTAACTAGAATTATTACATTTTGGATTCCTGACATTGAATATTCCAGTTCTTGTGAGATGCCCATCTCCAAGTCTTTTTCTTACACTCTTATCAAATCTTACCAAATAGCTCAAGATTAGTGGTGGGTGGATCTTGACATCAGCTTATGTACCATATTAAGTGAAGTGCCAAGTTGTGTTGTGTTCGTTGATGAGTTACATCCTCCGAGCAACTTCACGTCAACTACTATATTTCATTAGTTAACCTACTTACTCTGTTTTCTTCGATATTTCGAAGGACCCATTGGTTTCTCACGTCTGACAATAAGCTCTAGTGATAACTAAGCTCTTAGGTACATCATATAACTTCCTGTTATCAGAGCTTAAGGTTATGACCAAGAGCTATGTTATACTAATTCCTGCTAATCTATTCCATAGTTCATTGTTAAATTGGTGTTTTCTCTGTATGGTAAGTTCCTATGTGAAAAGTATGTTTTGAAGCTTATACTTTGTAAGCATGTCAAATTCTAGTGTTCAAGGAGAAATTAACGATGCTGAGAGTGGTGCTCAAAGACGCGGTCATGTGTCCCAACAATCACCACATATTACTGAGGAGTAAATACAGGACCTCACTACTATTGAGGCTAATCTAGCTATCTCGGTGCAAAGAGCCTTAGAGACTGGGCCGTGAGATAGGATTGTCACTAAATATGGCTAAGAAATGAGGGATAGGCCTAGAAGGCAAACGAATGAATGAGCACCAAAAGCCTTTCCTATAAACTAAGCACCACCTCATCATGTTGATAGAGTCGCGAGAAGAAGGTTGGAGTTAGATGAAGTGGAAGAGTATGAAGAAGAAGAGGAACAATATGTTGGTATTGATAAGCGCGAGTTTAGAGTGCCTAAAGGAGCCAAACACCTCAAAATATAAATTTCAAGCTTCAACAAGTCTGGTGGTGTTAATGACTATCTAGATTGGGAAGAGAGGATCAAGAAGATATTCGACTTCTACGATTATGAAGATGCTATTTGTATTCAAGTAGCCATGTTGGAATTCTTTGGATATGCAGCAATATGGTAGAAGAAGCTGCAGAATGTTCACCTGAGGGCCTGACATGAAATCTAAACATGAAATAAGATGAAGAGAGTTCTGAGAAGTAGGTTCATTCCTAAACACTACGAGCAAAATACTTTCCAACGTCTCCAAGACTTGAGACAAGATAACAGATTGGTGGACGATTATGTCTAAGAGTTTCAGTTACTCATGATCAAATGTGATGTTGATGAACCAAAGATGCAGACTATAGCGAGGTTCATTTCTGGACTAAGAACTAAGATTCATCATATTGTGGAACTACAGAAACTGAGAAGTTTAGATGAGACAATTCGAGTAGTACAAAGGGTTGAGAGGCAAGACGGAACCAAACTAGCCAACTAGGATTGCCGAGCAAAGCAAATCAAACTATGGCCATGTACCAAACAGTTTCGAGGTGGACCGCCAAGGATAGGTGCCGAGCTGACTAAAAGAAGGCCGAGGTAAGGGTAAGGTTGAGGAACCTGAGGTTCGAAGAGACTAAGGTCAAAGCTCTGGAAGAAAGACCCGATAGATCAAATGCTTTAAATGTCTTGGCTATGAATACGTAACTAGTCAATATCCAAACCAACGAGTCATCACGATTAAGGGAGACAACCTCCAATTGGAAGTGGAAAGTGCAAGTGAAGGGGAAGAGGAGGTTGAAGTTGGCCCAACACTAAAGGAGTTTCAAGAAGACACTGATGCCTTTATACCTCCTGAAGTAGGAGTCGAATACCGTTTCGTTGTGCGTTGATCTCTCAACACTTTTATAGTTGACGAGAATGCGCAAAGGGAGAATCTCTTCTACATGAATTGTCGAGTGAATGGCAAACTATGCACCTTGATCATTGGCGAAGGAAGCTATACCAATGTTATAGCATAGAGCATCATGAAGGCCATGAAGTTACCAACCCTTCTATACCTTAAGCCATATAAGATTTAATGGTTGAGTGAGAAAGGAGGTTTGCTAGTCACTAAGTTGGTTAAGGTACCAATCACCATTGGCGATAGGTACAAGGACAAAGTGTTATGTGATGTCCTACCCATGTGCACTTTGCACATCTTACTCAGTTGACCCTGGTTGTTTAACTTGAAGGCATTACATGATGGGTACAAGAACACTTACATGTTCCAAAAGGAGGAAAAGAGAGTTATTTTGACTCCTATGATCCCTAAGGAAGTACAGGAGTCTCAAGAAAAGATTGCCTGATCTATGTAATGGAAATCCTTAGTGATTTCCCGCACTCAATTTTATCGAGAAACTGAAGAGGAAGTGTGTGTGCTTCTTTTAGCAAGAAAACTCTTAAAGTTGAGAGAAGTTGAGAACTTACCAGTTGAAGTGAGAGCTCTACTAGAAGAGTATGTTGACCTATTTCCTACCAAGATACCGAAAAGTTTACCACCCTTAAGAGGCATTGAAGATTGCATTAATCTTTAGCCTGGAGCAGCCCTACTGAATCGACTTGCTTATAGACTCAATCTTGAGCAAGCAACTGAGCTGAGGAAGCAAGTTGATGAGTTGGTGGATCACGAATGTATTCAAGAGAGCATAAGCCTATGTGTAGTCCTAACCATGCTAGTACTAAAGAAAGATGGGTCATAGAGAATGTGCATTAACAACCGTGCCATCAACAAAATTACTATTAAGTACTGATGTCTGATTCCTCAGTTGTATCATATGCTCAATGAGTTACATGGTGCTCACATCTTTTCAAAGATTAATTTGAAGAGTAGTTGCCACCAAATACGAATGAGGCTTGGAGATGAATGGAAGACGGCCTTCAAGACAAGGGATGGTCTATTCAAATGAATGGTGATGCCGTTTGGTCTAACAAATGTGCTGAATACTTTTATGTAGCTTATGAATCATGTACTGAGGGCACTAATTGGAAAATGTGTTGTGGTTTATTTCGATGACATTTTAGTCTACAGTACCGACCTCATCGCCCATGTGGAGTATTTAAGATCGATATTTGACATCCTTCGTACCGAGAGATTATTTGATAATATGAAGAAATGTGTATTCTGCCAAAGTGAGGTTGTATTCTTCGGGTATTGATGTATATATGGCATCGAATCTCAAAACCCAAAATGAGGGCAATTTGAGTTTGAATGAAAATGGGAAAACAGGGAATGAGAAGGGGGGTTTGACAGTGAATGTGTACGGATATCACACACCAAGACATAAACATAATCAAGGGTTGAGCTCGAGATAGGGTTTGATACAACTCACGAATAGTAAATGTCACTCGAGTGTCAAATGAGAGGTTAGATGCAACTCATTAACTCGCCCAAACGAAGGGTTCACCACAATCTTAAAGGCAAGATTGATAAGATCACGAGAGATTAAGGAGTAAAGCACAATCAATAATCTGAAACGTCAGCTCAAAGGGCTTAAGAATGTCCTTACTTCCAAAAGGAACGTTCAAGTGTAAATTCACTATGTGAATATTCTTCACTGTCTTCTCTTTTTTCTGTTAATTACAGATGTTACTATTTATTGTAAGTCCTAAAGCTCTAGTGACAAAACTGTAAATAATATGTAAGCCCTTAAACCCTAAAGAATGGCCCACGATCAAAATGAGGAAAATATTTACAAATATATAAAACTATGTACTTAACAGAGTGGCCAGCATGCAGTCATCCGAGCAGTTTGTAGGCTCGAACAGGGGCCTGATGGTAGTCGAGTGTCCGAGCCAGGGTGAAATGTTTAGGAGTCTTATTGAGCTTGGCCGAGCTCCTAGTGAGGTTGGCCCACAATTGCTGTACTCATGGATTGCTTGGCGCAAACTTTCCTACGCTGTGCCAATAGTCTTCTTGACAAACAATAGTCTATCTCAGTTATATAGTTTATCGGCTTCTCGGCAGACAATAGTCTTAAGGCCAAGTAGCTCCTTTCCTTCCCCTAGGTCTTATGGTATTATCTCGACCTAGGCAAAAACTGTTCAGCCTCGATTTTGAACAATTTGACCTCGGGTTAAGACAAGTCGGCTTTAACTTTTAGTAAGTCGATGTTGGCTTGGGACTGGTTGGTATTGCCTCAACTGAGAGATCAACATAGATTGATTCCTATCATCACCGTGGGGTTGAAAAGAAGTCGTCCTCGACTTTAGATTGTGAGCATGGGCTTGGATGCCAAATAAACTTCTCTTCCCTTTTCTCTTCACCATGGGTATCAAGTGGCTTTGGATTTCCTCAATGCTCATGGGGGTCAAGCAAAAGCTCTTCCCATCATTTGTAACCACGTAGGTATTAAGGAAGCCATCATGGATCACCTTCCAATCATACTCCCAAGGTTAGCCAAGAAGCAAACTTGATGCATTCATAGGCACTATGTCAAAGTCAACCTCATCCTCATATTGTCCAGCCGGGAACGCTATCCAAGCTCTCTTGTGTACATGGACCATACCCTTATTATTAAACTACTTCAATCCATAAGGTCGGGGATGCGGGTAGGTCAGTAATCTCATCTTCTCTACAAGCTCGGTAGAAACGATGTTGGTGCAATTACCTCCATCAACCACTAGGGAACAAGTCTTCCCATTCACCAAACATTGGATCTGAAATAAGTTCTCCCTTTGACTCAGGTCTACCTTATTGTCAGCTCGTTTACTTATTAAGGCTATGGGTTCTCCCTCCTCAAGATAAACGTTAATTGCTTCCTCACTCTTTATGTTCTTATCACTATAGCTCTCCACTTAAGCATCAAGTCCTTCACCCTTCAAAATCATAACCCTCTTGTTTGGGCACTGTGAGGTAATATGTTCAAAGCCCAAACATTTGAAGCACTTAACTTGTTAAGCTTTAGTGTTGAGCACTCTCTCCTTCTCTACCTTCTTAGTCTCAACCTGGTCAGGTCGGTTAGGCTCTCCTTTCTCCATCCTTTTCTCAGGCCTTTTCTTCTCTTCACACCTCTCAAGCTCAGGGCTACCTTAATGAGGTCAGATGGTCGGCCTTTGATGTTGTCTTCTCCTTACCTCTCCATTCTTGATGCTAAATTAATCAGCTCATCCAGTGAATTGAACGGCTACAGTTCGACCACATCAGCAATGTCATCTCGAAGTCTACTAAGGAACCTAGCAATAGTACGGTCTTGGGGCTCGGCGATCTCACATCTAGTCATTAAAGTCTCAAGCTCTTGTAAGTACTCTTTAACAGTATTTTGACCTTACCTCAGGTGCTGAAAAGCATGGAGCATGTCTTACTTGAATTAGGTCAGCACAAAGCACTGATTCATCAACCGCTTCATAAGCCTCTAAGTTCTTATTGGCTCCTCTCCTTCTGTATCTTGCTTGGCAACAGACTTATCCCACCAAAGGCTTACATATTTAACAAGGGCTAACGAAGCTAGCTTGACCTTGGTTCTGTCATCACACTTATAGCCCTCGAATAGTTTCTTGACTTAGGGAACCTAGTCAAGGAACTCTTTAGGTCGGCTACTACTACTAAAGGTCGGCAACTTAAGCTTGATGTTATCAAGTCTTCGGCTATATACTTAGGGTTCATCCCTTGCATTCTTAGTAGGTCGGTTCACTTCGGATCGGCCACTTCTATTGGAGCTCTGCTCAATCACATGTCTTCTTGGCCTCAACTCTCTTCTTCGGGCTCCTTGTTCACCTCGGAGTCAATACTCCCATCATTGCTTCTCCTCAGTTCAGGTCGGTTCTCTCTTCTTCTCTGCTCAGCAGCTCTTCTCGGTTGCCGTGCATCATTATTAAGCTCATTGGAACTACTTTCACTTGTGGGTGTACGCTCCCATCTTTCTTCTCGACCATTATGTGTACGACCTCTGAGTAAACCAGTAAGCTCTTGAATAGAATCAGTGAGATTATGGATCTGATATTCCAAGTTGTCAATATGTTGCCTCAAACTTCCGCGAGGGTTGTCACTACTGTTATTGACACTATCTTCAAACATTCTTGTTCATACAGTAATTTCTAGAAAATTGAACAAACATGATTTTTAGCAACAACGATTATAGTAACCCAAAAATGACTACTAATCAACTTCTGTAGCTACCCACAACTGTTAAACACTTCCACAATAACTAGAATCAATTGCTGAAACTATTGTTACTAGACTCAATCAGCAGCACAATACCAAGACTAGTAAAAACACAAACAACGCACTACACTATAGAACGACACTAATAGATGTCCAAACCATGAATCAACTTTGAAGAACACCAACATGCATGTCTCCCCAAAGCTTTAATTAGCGAAGCTAATGCGTATACGGTAATAGACCTCGAAACCCAGAATGAGGGCAATCTGAGTTCGAATGAAAATAGGAAAATAGGGAATGAGAAGGGGGTTTTGACAGTGAATGTGTATGGATATCACACACCAAGACACAAACACAATCAAGGATTAAGCTTCAGATAGGGTTCAATATAACTCATGAACACTAAATGTCACTTGGGTGTCAAATGAGATGTTAGATGCAACTCATTAACTCGCCCAAACGAAGGGTTTACCACAATCTTAAAGGCAAGATTGATAAGAACACGTGAGATTAAGGAGTAAAGCACAATCAATAATTTGAAATGTCAGCTCAAAGGGCTTAAGAATGTCCTTACTTCCAGAAGGAACGTTTAAGTGTAAATTCACTGTATGAATATTCTTCACTGTCTTCTCTTTTTTTTTCTGTTAATTACAGATGTTGCTATTTTTAGTAAGTCCGACAGCCCTAGTGGCAAAATTGTAAATAATATACAAGGCCTTAAACCCTAGAGAATAGCCCACAATTGTTGTACTCGTAGATTACTTAACGCGAACTTTCCTGTGCTGTGCCAAGCTGTTCTTTGGCTTTGAGTGCTCAACCATATAGTTTCTCGGCTTCTCGATAGACGATAGTCTTGAGGTTGAGTAGCTCCTTTCCTTCCCTTCGATCTTCTAGTATTAGCTCGGCCTCAGTAAAAACTATTCAACCTTAGCTTTAAACAATTTAGCCTCTAGTTAAGACAAGTCGGCTTTAGTTTCTGGTAGGTTAATGTTGGCTTAGCACAGGTCAGCCTCGACTAAGAGATCATCATGGATTGATTCCTATCAAGTATGTTGTTTCGAAGGAAGGAGTCCAAGTAAATGATGAGAAAGTCAAAGCTATTCTCGAGTAGCCCACATTGACTAATGCTGCTGAAGTCAAGAGCTTCCATGGTCTAGATTCGTTCCATCGGAGGTTCATTCGGAACATCAGTTCCATAACAGCACCCTTAACTGAACTAACCAGAAAGAATTCTGAGTTTAAGTGGTTAAAGAAAGCTCAAAAAAGTTTTGAAGATGTAAAATCTAAATTGACTACCTTAGTACTCACCCTACCAGATTTCAAGAAGATTTTTTAGGTCAAATGTAATGCATTTAGGGTCAGCATTAGTGTTATCCTTATGTAGGAATGCCGACTAATTGCTTACTTCAATGAGAAACTTAGAGGAGCTGCATTGAATTACTTGGCCTATGACAAGGAATTCAACACCCTTTACACCCTTGTCCAAACTTTACAGAACTAGCAGCATTACATCTTACTAAGAGAATTCATCATTTACTCCAATCATAAGTCTCTTAAGCACTTCCGAAAATAACAAAAACTTTCTTGGCGTCATGCCAAGTGGGCCGAATTCTTAGAGACCATTTGCTACGTCATCAGGTATAAGAAGGGGAGCACAAACATCGTAGCTAATACTCTTTCTCATCGTCATACCCTCATCACAACATTACAAGCCAAAGTACTTGGATTTGGCACTCTTCCTAATCAGTATGAACATGATTTGCATTTTGGGCCCTTAATGGCCAAGTACAATGTTGAAGTTGCAGATGGATTCTACTTGAATCAGGGGTTCCTGATGAAAGGCAAGCAAGTTTATGTGCCAAGTGGTTCGACAAAAGAACTACTCATCCAAGAGGTTCATGCTAGGGTTTAGCCAGCAATTTTGCGGAAAAGAGGACAATTGAGATATTGAAAGAACATATCTACTGGCCTGGGACAATGAAGGATGTACACTGAATTCTAAAGAGGTGCGAGGTATGTAAACATGTAAAGGGAAAGAGCGAGTCGTGTAGAGAGTACACACTCCTACCTATACCAGAGCAGTCGTAGATTGACCTAAGCTAGATTTAATGCTTGGCCTTCCTCAAATGCCGAGAAGACATGACTCAATCATGGTTGTGGTCGATCAGTTCAGCAAGATAAGTCACTTCATTCCCTACCATAAAACTAATGATGCTTTATTTGTCATTAACCTCTTTTTGTAAGGAATTGTACGACTGCATGGAGTACCGAGAAGTATTGTGTCCAACTACGACTTAAAGTTCATAAGCTTCTTTTAGAGTACCTTGTGGAAGAAGCTCGGCACTAAGCTCATGTTTAGTACTTCTTACCACCCTTAGACAGATGGCCAAACTGAAGTTATAAACAGGACAATCTATAACCTCCTATGAGCAGCTATTGGGAAGAATTTGCATGATTGGGATTTATGCCTACTTATTATTGAGTTTGTCTACAATCGCTCCGCTCATAGCAAGACAGGAAAATCTCCATTTGAGGTTGTTTATGGACTTAACCCAAACTTACCCCTGAATTTAATTATTAGCCCAACACTACAAAGGGAAAGCCAACCTAGCCTATAGCGAGCCGAAGAATTCCAGAAGTTACATCGAAGAGTTGCCGAATAACTGGCTAAGATTGTGGCTCGATAGAAGGAACAAGGAAGCTGAGGAAGGAGACGAGTTGTTTATACCCTTAGAGATCTTGTTTGGATTCATCTTAGTAAGGAACGCTTCCTTAGTAGGAGGAAGAACAGACTATCTTCTAAAGCAGATGGACCTTAGAAGTTCCTTAATGACAACGCCTATGAAGTTGAGCTGCCCGAGGGGTATGACATATCTACCACATTTAACATCATCGACCTGACTCCTTATATACCAAATGACGGCAAAGATCATGATTTGAGGGCAAATCTCCAACAACCTGTAAGAGCTGATGGGTTACTGACCACTAGCCTGCTCACTCGCACACACCTCGAAGGCCTCTAGTCCCTCATTCGAAGAATTCTCTCTCATCAACTTGCTAATGACAAGAAACAATACACAAAAGGTGGATGGTTAAATTCCCTAAGAGCCCCGAGTTGTTATACTATGGTCTATTCTATCTCTTATGCTAATGTTGACTATTCTTTAGTCAAAAGCTCTGTGCCAAGTGATCTGACCTTCAGCTACTGAGAGTTCCTGTTGAGTAATGAGAGCTAGTCTCCTACTAACCGAGTACTTCTCTATCAACTTCCTTCTAACTTTCACGGCATTCCTTCTCATCTCGACCTCCTTGTCACCGTAACATCTTGATTCCTCTCGCCTACTGTAATTAGAGAATCTTTTGTACGAAACCAGTATTGCACTGCTACCTGTCCAGCTCATTTGACACTATACTATTTTGCTCTTTTTGTTATTTGTCCTATTTACCATTTTTTCGTTTGTTTTAACAACCCTTTTTATGTATACCTTTTTGTAATTTTCCTTAATTGTAATGCTGCTCTAGGAACTTACTATAAATAGTCCCTTCTCTTTATAGCCGAAATTATTACACTTTGGATTCCTAACATCCAGTATTCTGATTCTTATAAGATACCCATCTCTAAGTCCTTTTGTTATACTCTTATCTAATTTTGTCGAGTAGCTCAAGATTTGATACGAACCGTAACCAAGAACAAACAAGGCTGGTTGCTGGATGAGTCCAAGCTTGTAGAAAGCTCGAACAGGAAGTAATGGGGGAAAGTACGAAAGGACAAAATAACGAATGAAGAAGTAAGCAAAACTTACAAACAGCTCTAGAGGATATGATGCACCAATGGAACTTTTGAAGACTTATGACACAATTCAATATGATGCATGAATTAATCCAGTGAGGTTACTCACCACCTAGCCTTGCTCAAAGGTTAGGATAAAAGTGATGTTAAGAGTAAACAGGTAGTGTTTACATAAGGAAGAAAAATACTTAGGTGTATTAATGATAATCTAATTCTTCTTTACAACTATAAGTACAGGGGTATTAATACCCATAAGTTAGGGCAACTTACCCAAAAAAGACAAAAAGGGCATTTCTTAAGGAAGTAATGTACAAAATACAAAAGGGTAAAAATAAATATACAAGGAAAATAATCATTGGTGTAACAGATTAAACACATGATTCTGTACACATGGTAATGCCATATTGGTGATGCCGTCGGAAGATATGGACAAAAAGGTACAAATAGCTTAGTTATCCGAATAGGGGTGGCTTAGTCAGTCCAGACTCTTTCTTTCATCATCTCAACAAAGGTACAATTGAGTGAGCAATTGGCTAAGCATGTGTGAAAATGAAGATGGGTCACTGTCTCGGCCTTCTGCTTTTCGATACACAACATGCAAGAAATAAGTAGTCATTCAGCTTGGCAAGCAACATAGGTTGACAAGGAGATACTCAGCTTCTGCATGAGTTGGCTAGAACATGAGGATTCATCTTGTCAGTCCTTTTAAACTTTAGGCTCAACTGTGGGTCAGTGGTTTGGTAGCCTAATTCCCATCATTTCCTTCGGGTTATTTTAGATTTGGGATCAAATCCGAATGGTCTTCGTTCAGCTCTCCATCAAGGTGATATGGACTGAAGTCAGCAACATTGAAGGCATTAGAAACCTTATAGTCCTTAGACAGCTCTAATCTATAGGCATCATCACTAATTTTTTAGAGGATTCTGAAAGGTCCTTCAACTTTTGTAAATAATTTGTTCCTCTTCATATTCGGGAACTATTCATTCCTAAGGTGCAGCTATACCAAGTCTCCTGGCTAGAATCGTTTAGCCATCCTACCCTCGATCTTCTCTCGCATTCTTTTAGCAACTTGGTCGATGTGTCAAGTGACTTTGTCATAAATGTGCTAAAGGGATTATACTTTAGCCCTTGTGTCAGGGTCCTTTTGCGTGAGTACAGGTCCTCTTGTACGGGTACAAGCACAAGGGTATGATTGTAGGGCAACTTAAGATTGAAACCATAGATAACCTTAAAGAGGGTCTGCTTGGTGGTGTCATGCACCGTTCGATTGCAAGCAAACTTGACCATTGGTAAGCAAATGTCCCAATCGGTCAAGTTCTTACCCATTGTAGCTCGGAGTAGTGATCCCAAAGTACGATTAACTACCTTTGTTTGGCCGTCAATTTAAGGGTAATAGGAAGTGCTAAACAGTAGTTTAGTCCCCATCCGACACCACAAGGTCATCTAAAAATGGCTTAAGAACTTTGGATCCCTGTCGGAGACTACACTTCTCAGCATGCCATGTAACCATACAATCTCCTACAAGAAAAGAGAAGCAATAACTCAAGCGTCATTAGTTTTTGAGCAAGGCACGAAGTGTACCATTTTGCTAAATGATCCACGATGAACATTATAGAATCTTTTCCTCAGATAGTTTGTGGTAATCTAAGAACAAAGTTCATACTAAATTCAATCTATAGCTTCGTCAGAACAGGTAAGGGCATTGCTTTCCCTTACTCGGCTCAGCACTTAGCCCTCTTATACACCCCACAGCTATCGACAATTCGGTATATATATCTCCTCATCCTCAGCTAGAAGAATCAACCATTCAACAATTCATAGGTCCTTCTTTCTCTAAAATGCCCAAAGAGTCCCCCATTGTGGGCTTCCCTAATCAATAGTTCCCGCAGTGAATAGGTCGGCATGCATAATTTTCCACTTCAGAAAAAGTAACCATCCTCCACATGATACTCATCCACTGTCCTTCCATTAATGCATCACATGATTATGGGTCCAAAGTGTAGATCCTCGTAATACTACTCCTTGATACTTGCAAACCCAAATAGCCTAGTTTAAAATTTGGTTAAAAGCGCATGTCACCTTGAAAGAGCATCTACAACTATGTTACTCTTTCACTGCTTGTATTTAATCACAAAATTGAACCCTTCATGGAATTCAACCCATCTTGCCTACCACTTCAATAACTTTATCTAACTCCGGAGGTACCTCAGCAATTTATGGTTGGTATATATGACAAATTCTCTCAACAGTAAATAGTACTACTACACTTACAGTACTCGGATCAACACCAAGAGCTCCTTGTCATATGCGGAGTAATTTAACTGTTGCCCTCTAAGCTTCTCACTGTAGAAGGCAATTGGTCAACTTTTTTGCATTAGGACAGCGCCTATTCTAATGCCTAATGTATCATATTCCAGCTCAAATATTTTCTTGAAGTCAGGTAAAACCAACATCAGAACGCAGGTTAATCTCTCTTTTATCTCGACAAAGCTTCTCTACTCCCTTTCTCCCCATCGAAAGTCAGTGTTCTTCTTCGTAAGCTCAGTAAGAGGTATGACAAGGGTATTGAAATTCTTGATGAATCGTCTATAGAATAAAGCCAGTACATGGAAACTTCTCACATCAACACAATTAGTAGGAGTCGGCCATTCTACAATAGCTCGAATCTTTTCGTTATCCACTCGTAAGCCTCCTCTATTGACTACATAGCTTAGGAATATTACTTCCTCCTGGAAAAAGCAACATTTCTTGAGATTGCTGAATAGTCTCTTAGTATGAAGGATATCCAATACTTCTCGGAGATGCTTGCAATGAATTGACATGTCGGCATTATGGACCAATATGTCGTCAAAGTACACCACGATACACTTTCCAATCAAATGTCTTAACACATGGTTCATCAATTGCATGAAAGTGCTTGAGGCATTCAACAGGCCAAATTGCATGACTATCCACTCATAGAGTCTATGTCGAGTTTTAAACGCAGTCTTCCATTTGTTTCCCAGCCTCAAACGAATTTAATGCTAGCCAAACTTCAGGTCGATCTTACTAAAGACCTTAGCTCCACTCAACTCATTTAACATGTCTTCTAACCTCAGAATCGGATACTTGTATTTGATCGTGATCTTATTCACGGCTTGACTGTCAACACACATCCACCAGGTTCCATCCTTTTTCAGCACTAAAAGCGCCGGCACAGCACAAGGGCTAAGACTTTCTCGGACAAATCTTCTCTCTAGCAACTCATTGACTTGATGTTGTAGCTTAGAAGCTTATTCAGGATTCATTTGATAAGCTGGCTTATTTGGCAATGCAGCTCCGAGTACTAAGTCAACGCAATGCTCTATGCCTTGAGATGGGAGCAACCTCTCAAGTAACTGTTCTAGCAACAAGTTGGCATACTCATCAAGTAACTCTATGATTTCCTAGGGTAGTTCACCCCGCTTCTTCATTTCTAATAGGCGCTTAACCAACATGAGAGTCAGCTCGTCAGCATTAATTGTCTCTCAGAGCTTGACTCTACTTATAACTAGAGCCTTCTTGAAGCTTTGTCTACAATTTATTGACTTCTCTTAGTGGCATTGGGTTTAGTGTAATCTTTCGGTCATCCTTCTTAAACATGTACATGTTCTTGTAACTGTCGTAGATAACTCTCCTATCAAATAACTACAGTCTACCTAGTAACATGTAGGAAGCACATGTGGATAGTACATCACAAAGAATCTAGTCTAAGTAATTGCCTATAGTGATTAATAGTAGTATTTGCTGGGTGACATGTAATTCTCATTTCTTGCTCAACCAGTGCAACTTGTACCACCTCAAATGGGCAATAGTTAGTAACTTCAGTTTTGAAATAAGATCTGCTAATGCCATAATGGTGTAGCTTCCACTATCCACAATAAGGGTACACACCTAGTCATTCACCTTACAAATAGTATGAAACAAATTCTCTCTCTACTCCTCTTCTCATGAGAGTTCCATGTTCATAGTGCATCGGACAATCATGAGTAGCTGGTCTAAGTTCTCGGCAAACACATCCACCTTAATCAATTCTTTCTTGGTATTTGCTTTCTCAATAGGGACCTCCTCTTCCTCGAGTTTCTCATCCATATTGTTTATTTCTAGCTTCGGGACATCTCCCTTGATGACCATGGTCCTTCGATTCGAGCACTGAGCAGCGATATGTCCAAACCCATGGCACTTAAAGCACTTGATCTGGCTTGTCTCCCTACCTGATCCTTATCCCTTCTCATAAGTTTGGTCAACATTCTACCTTCTAGTCAGCCTTTCTGATCAGCTCGGACACCTATCTTTTAGCTCGACTTGGCTCGAACATCCATCTTTCAGCTCGGTTCGATACTCAACTAAGCTCGGTGACTTACCTGCCTGGATCGGCTAGTTAGCATCCTTGTCGGTACTCGGCTTCTTCTTTGCCTTTCTACTCACTAGGCTATTCTAATCGCTTCATCGATTGTGGTAAAGCATTGGAGTTCCACAATGTCTCAAATATCACCTCTCAATCTAGTGATGAATCTTGAGATTGTTTGTATCGGCGGTTCCTCCACTTCACAATAAATCATAAGCATTTGAAATTCTTGAACATACTCCTCAACAATCCGACCTCCTTATCTTAGCTCCTAAAGTTGAGTGAAAGTATCTTGAAGATAAGTTTCCAACACAAATCTATTTCTGAGTATTCTTTTCATCTCAAGCCAAGTATTAATCTTTCAGTAGCCCTCTCATCTCCTCATAGCCTAAAAATTTTTCTACCATATGGCGGCATATCTAAAGAATTCAACAACAACAGTTCGTCCTTTCTCGTAATCTTTGTACTGATAATAATAAAAAATACGCTCTACCTTTTCTTCCCATTCTAAATATTCATCATCATTCCCAAATCCATTGATGCTCGGAATCTAAAGCTTCACATGATCAGATGTTCTAGAGACTCATACGTGCTCTTCTTCAAGATACTCTTCTTCCTCGTCTCCTATATCTGCCAAATTGATCCTTCTCCTCACTCGTCCACCTACTCCTCCACCTCGAACTAATCGAACTTAGTTCTAACTTTCAACAGGTTGAGTAGCTTGTAGGGTATTTTGTACGGTCTCAGTGGGTCAGCAAGCCTATGCATGAATAGCTCAAGTCAAATCTACCAAGAGATTACTCATCTTGTCAAGTCTCTCATTTGTGCTTCTCGGAGTTCTTTGAGACTATCACCCATGGTGGACAACTCTACTATTATCATCTCTCATTCACACTCAAGTCTATCATCTTCTTCACAGATTCAATGCTTAAACAAACACTTTAGGAATTAATAAATAGCAAACATAGTAGTTAAGATGAACACAATAGCTTACTTTGCTTCACACAGGCAAAAACAAAGTATAATAGAACGTCAAACACAAACCATGACTTAAACAAAACTTTCACTCTAATACCAAAATGATGCAAACCATAACTAAGAACAGATAAGGCCGGTTGCTGGATGGATCCAAGCTTACAGAAAGCTCGAAAAGAAAGTAATGGGGAAAGTACGAAAGGACAAAATGACGAATGAAGAAATAAGAAAAACCTATTAATAGCTCTAGAGGATATGACACACCAATAAAACTTTTGAATGACTCACGATACAATTCAATATGATGCATGAATCAATCCGATGAGATTACTTGCCACCTAGCCTTGCTCAAGGGTTAGGATAAGAGTGATGCCGAGAGTAAACATGTAGTGTTTACGCAAGGAAGAAAAATACTCAAGTGTATTAATGATAATCTGATTCTTCTTTACAACTATAAGTACAAGGGTATTTATACCCATAAGTTAGGACAACTTACTTGGAAAAGAAAAAAAGAGCATTTCTTAAGGAAGTAATGTACAAAATACAAAAGAGTAAAAATGAATATACAACGAAAACAATCATTGGTGTAACAAACTCTACATATGATTCTGTACACATGGCGATGCCGTATTGGTGATGCCGTTAGAAGATGTGGATAAAAAGGCATGGATAGCTTGCTTATTCGAACAAAGGTGGCTTAGTCAGTTTAGACTCTTTCTCTCAGCTTCTTAGCAAGGGTATGCCCGAGTAAGCAATTGGCCAAGCATGTATGAAAATAAAGATGGGTCGCTGTCTCAGCCTTTCACTTCTCAACATATAACATGCAAGAAATAGGCAGTCATTTGGCTTAGCAAGCAAAATGGGTCGACAAGGAGATACTCAGCCTTCGCATGAGTCGATTGGAACAGGAAAATTCATCTTGCCAGTCCCTCTAGTGTTCGGGCTCGAGTGTGGGTCAGTAGTCCGTTAGCCTAATTCTCATTAGGATTAGTGGTGGGTGGACCTTGATATCAGCTTGTGTATCATATCAAGTGAAGTGTTAAGTTGTATTATGTTTATTGACAGGCTACATCCTCTTAGTAGCTTCATATCAACTACTATATTTCATTCATCGACTTACTCACTTTGTTTTCTTCGATATTTTGAAAGACCTATTGGTTTCTCACGTCCTACAATAAGCCTTAGTGATAACTGAGCTCCCAAACACATCACTCAGGTCTATCCTTCATCTTACTCGTTTGCCTACTCCTCCACCTCGAACTTGTCAAGATGAGTTCTAACCTCTAACAGGTTGAGTAGCTTATGGGGTACTATGCGCAACTTTAGTTAGTCGACAAGCCAACACATTAATAGCTTGGGTTAAATTTACCAAGAGGTTAGCCACTTCATCAAGTCTCTTGTTAGTGCTCCTAAGGGTTCCTTGAGATTGTCAGCTATGGTGAACAACTCTATTGTTGTCATCTCTAACACCAATGTTTACACTTGGGTCTGTCATTTTCTTCGCAGATTCAAAGCTCAAACTCTTCAATTATATGTTTTAGTAAACACTTTCACAAACCAGAAAAGTAACAGCTAACAAGCACAGAGATTAAACGAATACAATAACTTGCTCTATTTCACACACGTAATGTAGAGTACAAACAAAAGTTCAAAAATAAACTACAAATCAAATGAAACCTCCGCTCTGATACCAAGATGATGTGTACCATAGGCAAGAACAAATAAGGCCGATCATAGGGATGAGTCCAAGCTTGCCGAAAGCTTGGAAAAGGAAGTAATGGAAAATGTGCGAAAGAACAAAAGTGAATGAAAAGTAAGCAAACTCACAAATAGTTCTAAAGGATATGATGCACCAAGGGAACTTTCGAGGACTCACGGCATAAATCAATATGACACATGAATTGGTCCTATGAGGTTACTCGCCACTTAGCTTTACTTAAGGGTTAGGATAAGAGTGAAATGAATGTAAAAAAAATAGTGTTTACGAGAGGAAAAATGTCAAGTGTATTAATGTCAATTCGCTATGCTGCAGCTACAAGTACAATGAGTATTTATACCTAGTAAGTTAGGACAATTTCCCTAAAAGGGAAAAGACAAAAAAGGTTTTACTCTAAAGAAGTAATGTACAAGAACAGAAAAAGGTATAAATGAATATTCAAGAGAAGTAATGATTAGTGTGGTAGATCCTTTACGTGGTCCTGTATACATGGCAGAGTTACATTGGTGATGCCGTACGAGGATGTAGACAAAAGAGTACGGGCTTGCTTGTCCGAGCAAGGGTTATTGAAGATTAGTCTAGTGTCATTCTCTCAATATCTCTGCAAGAGTGAAGCTGGGTAAGTGATCAGATTAGGCACGAATGTGAGAGGGTGAGGTTGGTTACTGTCTAGGCATTCTATCTCTCGGCGTACAATCACTAAGAAATAGGTAGTCACTCGACTTGGCATGTAGAGTTGGTTGGTAAGGAGATACTAAGCCTCAGTAAGAGTCAATTGGAGCAAGAGGATTTTCCTTGTTAGTCCCTCTAGTCCTTGGGCTCGGCTATAGGTCAATGGTCTTGTAACTTAATTCCCATCACCTCAAGTACCTCAAGAAGGAAGAAGGCACTCAGGTCTTCGAGGAGCTCCATGTAAGAATCTACAACAACCACATTCAGTCCAAAGTACTATACGTTAAAGCACTCAGGTTGGCTTATTACTAGCCAACAATAAAGGAAGACACTAAGTTTCTAGTCTCGAAGTGCTATTCATACTAAAAGCATGCACTGATTACTCATACCCCCAATTCAAAATTGTACCCTTTGACAAGCCCTTAGCCATTTATGAAATGGGGATTAGACGTCCTTAACCCCTTCTTAAAGGCTTCATTAGGCCAATAATTCATTCTAGTAGCAATGGATTACTTTACCAAATAGGTGGAGGCATTGGTCGTAGCTACCATCATGGCCCAAACCATTGAGGGATTTATACTTACCTACGTATTGTCTCGTTTTAGGGTACCATACAGGCTCATCACCAATAATGGGAGGCAATTCAACAGTAACCAATTCAGAGGACTTTATGATAAGCATAATATCAAGCTACACTACACCTTAGTTGCCCACCCTTAAACAAATGGCTAAGTTGAAGCTATCAACAAGATAATCCTCAATAGCCTAAAGATAGGGTTGAGCTAATAGGAGGTAGACGAGTTGATGAGCTCCTGAACATGCTTTAAGGATACTGTATGATAGAATAGACCTCAACTAGAGAGTCCCCATCCTACCTTGCATTCAAAGTAGAAGTCGTCCTCCTAATCGAGTTGGAGTTACCCACCAACGGGACCAAGCATTTTGATGTAAATACTAGCCACATACCCCCCCAAGCAAGCTTTAATACCATTGAGGAAGTGTGTGATGCCACATGAGCACACACAGTAGCTTATCAGTAACAAGCTGCCCGGTATGATAACTGCAACATCCGACACAAGGTTTTCTACCCAAGAGACCTAATATGCAAAAAGTTAGAGGCTGCTAGTTCAGAAGAGAGACAAGGTAAGCTTACCCTCAATTGGAAGGACCCAATGCGAGTAGTGGAAGACGTAGAAAATGATGCTTACAAGCTTAAGACCCTAGAAGAATGACCTATCCCTAAGGCATGGAACACCCAAAATCTAAGACCCTATTTCCTTTAACTACAACAATAAGATTGAAAGCACATGCAACTATAATTGAACATAATGAATTGACGAGTTTGCTACACTTATCTCTTTTTCTCTCTCACTCCTTACGCACACATACAACCTTTACCCATGGCAAGCAGTGGCCTTAGGTCGATCCTCATCCCTAAACACACGCCCTACATTAGTCTTTACACTAACACTACGAGCACTTATAGGGGCACCGGTCTACATGAAGCCCAAACCTTAGGTCAATTTTCATCCCTAAGTGTTACCCAAGTTAGTCCTTACACTAATGCCATGTCACTTCCTCCTAGGCATAAATTTACATCAAGTCCAAACCTTGGGTCAATTTTCATCCCTAAGTGTTGCCCAAGTTAGTCCTTATAGTAATGCCACAAGCATTTCCTCTCGAGCATCAATTCACATTAGATCCAAACCTTAGGTAAATTTTCATCCCAAACCGTTACCGAGGTTAGTCCTTACACTAACACCACCGAGCACTTCCTCTCGAGCATTGATTCACATGGAGCATAAACCTTAGGTTGGTTTTCATCCTCAAGCATTGCCCAAGTTAGTCCCTACACTAACGTTGCGAGCACCCTTTTTAGAGCATCGACACACAATGAGCTCCACACCTTAAGTCAATCCTCATCCCCAAACACTTGCCTAAGTTAATCATTGCACTAACGAGTACTAGCACCTTCCCACCTCCTAAACTTAACATGATTCTAGGATACGTAAATAGAGTGATCTTATGTGAAGGCATTATAGTCAGGCAACAGGAAACAAGAGCTGAAGGAAAATAAAAAAATAAGCGAGTAACAATGAGCGAAAAAATAAAGTATCATTCCATTAATGAAATAAAGTACAAGGCTTAATGGGTCAGCATACCAACACTAATTACATTAAGAAAAGAAAAATACAAAGGCACCAAGCCACACCCTACACTACTGCTCTATGCTTGGATTGAATGGTTGCTCTCAACTTTGACTTGGCTCCTCGCTTCAAACTCTTCTCCAAGAGGAAATGCTCACAACTTCAACTCGTTCCGTAAGCTCCATAGGGATGGTTGTGACTACATCATTAGGTTTTAGCTAGGCCAAGCCTTAAACAATAAGTTCCCTAATGACACTTGATCTCAAATTGATAGTCCCCTACTCCACCTTACAGAACTTCTCTTCCACAGAAGTAGTAATAGGGACAACTAATCCAGCCGCTCCACTCAAAGCTTCAAACTCTAGGGGTTCTATTGGCATCAAAGTAAGGTTGATGTTCCAGCCCAAATGAACTAAAGTACTCACAAAGTAGAAGATTCCCTGCGAGTGCCTCAATCAGTAGATCAAGGTAAAGAAAAGACCTCCTCTATTGCCATAGTCACTACGGCCACCCCCACTTGCTCGGATTCACCTAAGATAGCGCATGGAGGAGCCACTCATAACCTCTTATAAATGAGCACCTCCATAGTAAGGCTACTACGAACAAGTAATGGATGGCACTCGAGCCCCGCTTTTCGCTAACTATTATTGGGGCAAAAAGAGGGGAGGACCTAGAGGCTAGCATACACCTCCCGATCACAGCTTAGGGGCTACCCCTTACTATTAAGCAGCTATCTATACCTTACAATCACACCTCGAAGGAAAAGGCCAAGGATTACTCCTACCTAACTTGAACACTCTATCTCTTAGTGTGATTGCCTTCGATACGCTCATGGTAAAGAGCAAGAAAGTAAGCTAACTCTCAACTATACATCACAAAGCTGTTTGGAAGTTTAGTATAGCAAAGCAAAGACCCATGCTCCCTTTATATGGGGGACCTAAAGTACCCCCAGTTGTACATGTAATGACCATCCGATAGCTCAAGTGTGTCGAAAACCTAAGAGATGCATAGGAAAATAGCAACGTATAGTACGCACATGAAATAGCTTCTAAAAAGTCCTCTGCCGAGACAATACATCTATTAGGCATGTACACTGCCTGAAATAAATCTGTCGAAGAGATTACTTATCATAAGAAAAGATTCACTTAGTCAAGACTACTCAACCTAGAAGATCTCATGATGTCACCAAAAGATTCACTCTGATGTACTCGTTGTCCTCAAATGATAAGCTCATGCTAAGGCCCTGTAAAGCTATAGTTTTCACAATCACAAGGAAGCCTCCAAAGAATTACCAGTTAGTAGGCAAGGATAACCTACTCAATAAGAGGAGCTCAAGAAACTTCATGCAAAGACAAGATGCATCAATCTACTTGAAAGTATCATTATTAACACAAAAGCCTAGGAAAAAAAAATCAAGTCTAAGTACAAAGTTGCAATACACATGTAAGCAAAGGCAACCAAGGAAAAAGGAAAATAATGTAGACATAACAATGACGACTTGTTTCCATTAAAGTTCATGGCAGTTACACACTTGAGAATTGGAGACTGGCATTTCAACTCCCCCTAAAATAAAAGCCATAAGAATAAAGTAAAAGTGGGCACATGTCGCTCAATACACTAACTGAAAAGAAAAATAAAGTTGCCCCTAGCTTACTCGTTGGCGCTGACTTATTGTTGCTCAACTTGCTGTTGACCCGCCCCATTACCTCCTTTGTCCTCCTTAAGGCCCACATTCAAGCTGCTGTTGGAAGCTCCCAATGAGTCACCAGGAGACTCATCCCCTTCCTTACCACCACCAGCACCCTTGGGTTCATCCAACCATTACAAGAAAGACAAGTCTACCTTAGGCATATTCTAGCAAACCTGCCTCCAAACCTCCCTTGCCATAGCTCACCTGACAATAGTGAAGGCCTTCTCAATCAAGGGGTCGTTGAGGGTCTCCATAAAAATATCTCGCCTCACCTCATGTACCTGACCTTACCCTTCAAGAACTCAAACTCTCTCCCTACAAACTCAGCTCGTAACCCACCTACCTCTTACCCCTTGGCCTCCAACTCAGCTTGCACAATGGACAACCTCTCCTTAGTAGCCTTACTGGAGTTCTCTACCCTTTTTAGGTTACCCTTCAACTCATCGACTTGTGCAGCTAACTTTCTGTATTGGCGATCCAGGCTACTAAACACAACAGTCATATTACTGCGCACCTTTTTCTCCTTTTCCAATGCCTCCTAGAGCCTCTCCACCTCGCCCCTCACTCGATTCCTTACCAACTGTTGATATGCTTAGTTGTGCAAAAGGATAAAATCCAAGATGTCTTACAGCTGTGAGCATAATACACAATTAGTTAATAAAGCAAGACTAAATACTTTAACAAAAATTACAAGCAACTAACTTCATTATGCCTCCTCAACAATTCCGTCGAGGCATCTATGTCGCTCTTATCAGCAAAGAGCTGCTTAAAGCATGCATATTGTCACTCAAACCTCTATACAAGCCTATCTATAGATGGAGAAAGAGGTGCCTACCTATTACAACGAACCAATGGTACAATGTCTTCATCATCAGTGATCTCGACAGTAGGGACATTTTGAAGGGTTCATTCCAAACCCTTTTGTTATACGTCCGCCCAAGCACCTACTACTTAGACACCCTACACATCACCCACAATCTCGGCTTGATCCCCTTGAATTGGCCCATTACTAGAAGCTACTTGCTTTAACCTTGAATTAACCAATGGCACATCCACCGAAATATCGTTAACACCGTGCTGAATAACCTTAAGAAGCATCTGCTACCTCCCACCTTTCTTCTTAGACTTCTTTTATGGGCATCGTGAAGTCTCCCCCTCTCCCTTTACAATAGGCTATTTCCTCTTCTAGACAAGCTTAGAAGTACCCTCAAGTCACTTGTTCTATACAGTGAGCAACTTCGCCCTCACCTTTTGAGTGGCCAACTCAAAAGCTACAAAAAAAAAAAAAAAAAAAAAAAACACCAACAAACTCATTAAGTAAAACAAATCAAACAAAGACAACATACTTGCTACTCCAAGGGTAAGTAACCCAATTTCCCCAACTCCAATAATAAAGCAATGTGGCCTAGCAAACAACAAACCACCCTTCATCAACAAAGGGTAGCAAATACTTATCTCCACCCCAAACAGTGGTGAACCACTTTTATACTTGTTGTTAATCGACTAAGGATTGAGTTTCTTCTACCTCACCAAATTTTACAGCTCGATATTGGCCACAATGCCCTTACCCCCAAATCACTCAACTTTCTACCCCGAATGGGCTACCTCCACTAAGATAGGAAATCCAACGGTTCAGGAGTGCAAACATAGTAGAAGAACCCTTTCCATTTGTCAACCTTATTTGGCAACTTATTGAATATCTTCAGCGCCCTACCTCGGTTGGTGATATGTACCTAACCATCAACCACCCTCTTCACATGGAAGAAATGCCTAAATAACTACACCATTAACCTTCACAACTCCCCCCGGCACAATGCCTCAAACCCTAGTAGCTGCGCCTACGCATTGGCATTAAGACATCTGAAGGCAACCTTAAAGCATTAAAAGAACACTACCAAGAACTCCGAAAAGGGGATGCAAAAACCAAGCTTGAACAGCTTCGCATAATTACCGAATGACCAGTCATCCCCTATATCGCACACTCATTTCGCATCCATGGGCACCTCCACTCGCCACTCAGGCACTTTCCCAACTACTCAACTCATAAGCCTCAACTTCTCCTTGCTCACTACATACGTGACACAAGAGCACGCATCCTCATTAGAGTTAGTTGTACGTACGACTCCCCCTCCTTGTCATCCTCACCATCCGAAGGATATACATCATAAGGCTTTTGCCATGCACATTATCGCCTCTCCTCTTAAGATAGTATAACCCCATCTTCATTAATCACCATTGCCATTGTTGCAACCGTCGCTTCGAGGGGAGTAAGGTTACCACCTCCTTCTCGGGCCAAGTCCTTGCAACCTTTGTTTACTTCCCTCAAAATGGATGGGTGAGAGGACTTACTCTATTAATCGGTTGTGCTCAGATCGACCATTGTAAGTAATCAACTAAGATGGAAAAACATGATAAGAGAGAAGCAACTTGCGAGTGAAAAATTCGATAGTCTTCTCTAATCTAACAAAGCAAAGTGAGAAATGAGGACCTACCCACTCCTTTATATAAACCACTAAGGAGAAAAGGCTAATGGTTTCTCTCATTCCAGGAGTGTGAACCCATGAAAGGACATGTACCAAGCTTCAACCGTCCACATGTCACACTCCATAAACCAAAGGCCCTTTTTGATTTGTACATACGAATCGCTAACATATCCTAACAGCATAACACTCCAAGCATACCACCACCCTTAAGGGATCATCAATGTACACTACACTTCCTAAGAAAGGCTATCATGACACTTTGAGCAACCCGACGGTCACATCAATCACGTTAGAGGCCAGTGTAAAGGAAAATGGACCTAACCAAAGACGTTGTCCATTACACTGCTAAAGAACAAGATAAGCCCTTGCACTCGAAGGAAAGGTAGTCTCACCTCGGCTTGATTACCTTACACGGATTACTCTCTTCACATCTCGAACATTAAGGAGAGTAGGGGGATAAGTGTTAATACCCAATTCTCACCCAAACCGAGGCCTAACATATGAAGCCCACCATACAAGGAAGCCTACTAAGGTGCGCATAAGCAAATAATAGGCTCATCCTCTACACATGACCTACTTGGCGAAGCCATGCAAAACTATCGAGGTACATACGAGCAAATGGTGAATTTGTCCTTTGCACCGTAACCTACTCGGTGAAGCCATGCAAGCTTATCAAGGTATGCACAAGCAAACAACAAGCTGATCCTTTATATCACAACCTGATTGGCAAGCCATACAATGTCCTACTCGAGCAGACTAACTCAACCACCAAGCCCACACATGCCAAGCATCTAGTATTAACTTAGGTCTCAACTTGCCCTCAATCAAGCACCAACCGACCCCTACCTTGATGTCCTAACTCAAACCTTATCTTTAGCGCCTACTTCTTACTACAATCCATTAATGGGCATCTAACATCCATAGTATAGCTAACACACCCTATAGTCTCTGTAGATGTCAGGTCTTTAGGCTATAGATTTGATTACAAGGTTGACCATGGCCAACCGTCTCCAGAGCTGCCCAGTCTCTATAATGATGCATGTTGTTTGCTAACAACCAATATAAGCGAACCCCAAATTACCATATATCTAGATAACTCTCATAAAAGACACCAAGCATCATGAGGTTAGGGGAATTCCTCTCTCTCATCTACTCTCCACCCTTGTAACTCTTTCCACTCCCCCAATCGAACTCTATACACAATCAACATCTTACACTACGTGCACACAAGATGAGCACTATCCCTTGGGTCCTTAGTGCTCGTCCTCCCTTTCCTTTAGTCCTCCTTGCTAACTTAAGCATCAAAGAGCCTCCGCAGCTACATCCATAGGGGGCTTTTTTGTAGGAATGAAGAAGTAGAAGGCGAGATCCAAGGCCAATTCACCTGGACTCTACATTGGCCCATCTATTCTTAATTAATTCAACCACAATCAATAGTAGATAAGATTAAGAATTTTCCATTATACTTGCAATTAATTATGATCCATTACATTTATTTATCTTAAATAAAGGTTTAATACATAGCATTATTGACCATATTAGTTCAAATCATTTCAATGAGTTAATCAATCTTGATTAGTAAAGTATGATAAAAACAACCTTGTTCTTAACCATCAACAATTTCTTGTTAATATTGTCTCCTTTTTTTGGGTAATGTAATTCTTATTAGTATTGTCAAAAACTTAATCCTTCGACGTTCCAAATTTTGTCTATAAATATCATATGAGATGAGAGGGAAACCTCATATCAGTCATAATTGTTGTTCACACCAAGAGATTGCATTGTTTGATTTTATATCATCTTTTAATTTTATCTTATTCATTAATTGATGCATCTATAATTTTGTCAATTACCAGCACAGAATAAAGACCATTAACTTTTTTTTTTTAATTTTCTTTTCTATTTTTAGTACAAATACATAAATATATGTCTTTCCTTAATTTAGATCAATTTTGTGGCCAAAAAAAAAAAGAAGAAGAAGATCAATTTATATTAATTTATGTATCAAGATAAAGATCTTTTTTGTTAGTCGCACAGTACATGGGTCCTTACCTAGTTGCCTCTAATGGCAAAACCCACAAGATTAAAAAGGTATCAAAGATGAAAACCCTTTACTGTAAGAATAGATGCTCATATATATACACACACAAAGATACACATTTATATAACCTTATAAGGTTGAGTTTGACCTCTAAACTAAGCATAAGTTTTCCTGATTTTGTTAGAAACTGTCGTAGAGGCTTATTTTGTCCAATAGAGTAGCAACATCTATGCAAAACTTGTCAATAGTATAGTCAGTTGACCCTTATGATTTGATCCGCTTTGACCTAATCTAGTTATAAAATAGGTCCACTCTAATCCTGATTCCATCCCATTTAAACCGTACTTGAACTCAGTTTCGCTCATTTAACTTTTATTCTTTTCATATGTCCATGTTAACTATCCAAGTTAGGTATGACAACATTACTTATCAATACTTCAAATGTTACAAATAAGGAGGAGGAGGCTCTTATATATAAATTTTGACCCTTAATCTTTACTGTTGAATGAAGTTGAGATGAACGAATCATACGAGCCATTAATGATGACTGTCAAATCACTTCTAATAGTGGATGGCAAAAATTGAAGCCTTCTTAACCTTATCGACTAATAAGCTTTGGCTAAGCCAAGCTGTAACTCCATTTGTAAGACTTTGTGTATTTTATAGAAAAGAAACCGATAAGCTAATTTAAGCTTTTTAAAGAGGCCAAAATGGACACAAGAAGACTTTGCAAGTCTACTTTTCATTTGCGAAACAATTAAGCAAGATCAAAGCGAAAGAGAAGCAATGTATTCATTCTTGTTTTGAATCTACTAAGTAGATCCCTTTAAAATATATTAGATTAGGTCCGATTTTTAAAACTTATTTAAAACCCATTAAACCACTATAGCATTGAATTGGGGTAACAATTACCAAAACGATACTCTATAAAGACTTTTTAAAACCGAAAAAAGAAAAATCACAATTACAGTGTGATTTGATTGGACTGATTGCTTAAATGCAATAGCCCATATGTGTAATGGCCTTTAAATTCATTGTCTATGTAGGGGATGTGTAAATAGGAAATTTCCCACCCTCTACAAGATGGAGAGCAAACGAAGGCATGGACAAAAAGTCACGCGGAAGGATCATGACCACAATCGCGACTGGCATAATGAGAACTACTCCAGAAACAATAACTTGGAAGACGCCAACGAGTCTTTGCACCCCACCCCACATTACCATTATTCATGGGAATGAGACGACAAAGGTTTTTCAATTCAATTATCGCCAGGCGTGGCATGGCAACAATGGCAAAAATGGTATTTTATCTGTAAATTTTAATTTTTAGATATGATCAAATTGCAATTGGAAAAAAACAAAGAATTTTACTTTGTTAATTCAATAGAAAAATAGAAGAAAATAAAAGATTTTGGGACGGCTGCTGATGCCCCTTCGTCGTTATTGCATTTAGTAAGGATGAGATCGTTTCTGCGTATTATGTAATATTATGATGAAAAATGTTAACAATGTATACCTTTTAA
Organism: Lumnitzera littorea; assembly: GCA_024138015.1. Taxonomy (NCBI): domain Eukaryota; kingdom Viridiplantae; phylum Streptophyta; class Magnoliopsida; order Myrtales; family Combretaceae; genus Lumnitzera; species Lumnitzera littorea. The sequence continues at coordinate 90,656,151 of JAMXBB010000001.1, read as the reverse complement.
CAGTTAAATAATATAATTCTTTAACGCTTTTTTATGCACTCGTTTTTCGTAAGGCGTAAACATTAACAGAAATTTATTATAAAAATGCAACATTGTGACAGAATCTTTCGTTGTCGGAGTGTCAAATTGCACGTGTCCTAAAATGTCGGTTGGAGTTAAATATAGGGTGCTTGCTTGGTACTGCTTGCTTACTGACACGCTTATGTCGTATTCAATTAATTATGCCTTACAACATCATGTGAAATGCTGAGGATTTTCATGAGTCCGTATGATATGATTGGCAACACTATAAGGTCAAATATAATAACTATTTTATTTTTATATAAATATATTCCTATATTTAATTAACGGAATCGATTTACCAAATTTTCTTAACGGTAAAGTGAGAAATTGGAATTCGTTTATTAACTAAACGTACAGTTAATATTTGGCCATTTTTAGTATATTTCTAAATTAATACATGAGATCTTAAAAGAATTATAAGAGATGACTACAATTAAATCTCCATAAATTAATACCGAATAAAATTAATAAATTCTCTGAAATAATATTCTTTTCAAATCTAACTTGGGTCGCTTTATAAAATTAGTACTTTCAATAAATTAATAAGATAATAACTTTTAAAAAGACCCTTATATATATTTATAGTCTCATCAATATCATAAATTAATAATTTTTTAAAAGTACAAACATAACTAAGACAATTTAGTATAATATGAATCTATTGTTGTTTGTTTTTTTTTTCTTAAATTTAAATTTAGATGGATTTCATCTCTAACTTTTCTCTTTGCATTGAAAAGTTTCAGTATTGTGTTCACAAACTGCAACAAAAATTGTAATGATTTGTTGCTATTATGAGTGCTTTGCATGATTAGAATACTCTTTAAATTAATAAATTATTAATTTATCAATTAATTAATATATCTATAAATTAATAAAGTTTCATGATCCCAACATTATTATTTTACAAAGCTTTTATAGTATTGCTTTGCTATTTTATTCCTTAAGAATTTTAATTATATTCTTACCCTGTTCAATTTCACAAACCAAATGGGTAATTAGAGTATTACGTTAGTATTTTAATTAACTCTTTTCCAAATAACCTCTCTACTTTTTCCTCAAAATCACTTATGAAAGCTTTCAGTAATTTTTTAAGTTCTTAAGTAACTCTTTCCTTAAGGACCCTTTTGTCATCTTAAGGATTTTGTCGGTATTGATTAAAGAGAAATTAGACATTGCACAAGTGATGAAGCCTATAAAAGAAAGCACAGTGAGGAAATACTGGGGGTTGTTCAGCATAGTTACTCCGATGTTTAAGTCAATTATGAGTATTTGGAAAGTATTGAGAGCAATTAGCAAGCTTAAGTGTGCAAAGTATCAAGTAATTTACCATTTGAGTAATAATTTTGTATTTATAGAGGAATGGCATGAGAGGTTGGAGAGTGTTTAGTAGACAAAGCCACTTCCGCAAGTATTGGAGAGTGAGATAATGATGCTCGATATAGTCCAAATAAGTAGGAAGTGGTTGTTGACTTAGTTTATTAACCTTATCCGGAGTCTTCTAACCATTAGAGGCTAGCAATAGAATGATAGGCCATGTTATGGGCTTGGATCGAGGGCAATCTATCATATGGAGTAAGCCTAAAGAGTTTGGGATGGCCCTAAGGAGCCATGTCCCAAAAGGCCTTATCAACACTTGCATTCCCCTGCCTTCCCCCCTTCACTCAACCCAATAGTTTCATTACTACAGTAAAGGCAAGGAGAGGGGAAAGATGTGCTCCTCAAGCATATGGTCGATCTAGTCAAGCGAAGACATTCAACTTGAAGTGAGGCTAAGGCGAAGAGGTTTGATCTGATGTAAGGGTCAAGCAGGTGCAACATATCCAGTTAGACTACCTTCTAGGCAAAGGTAAGTGTGATAGTTTTGAGGTGGAATATGAAAGGTCTGGCCTCTTTGGTCTAAGCAATTGGCCTTCTATCCAATCAAAACAGAGCATATGTTTGTAGGGCTAAAGGGGCAAGCCGAGATGAAGACTTCACAACTCAAGGTAAGTACTCCAAGCCGAGGTAAGAACATAACAGGTTATGTCTCACTAGAACCACAAGGTGAAGGTGCTGAGTAGACCAAACCGAACGAAGCTTACCATTGCTCAAGTAGGCGCAATTTATTCAATCTGAGGCATAGCACCATTAAGGTGTCGAGCAAGTGGAAGTTGAGGAGACTTTAGGGATACTTCCTATAGAAGTAACTTTTCAAATTATACCTTTATTGTGCTCATTTTTAGTGCATTTAATGCGATGTAATAAGTTTCTTATCACAGTAGACTAGCATACGACTGCATGAGTTTTATCTTTTGAATGTAGTTGTTGATCAAAATTGACTCCATGCATCCACATTGTAGCATTTTAAGGGATTTGTGCTTATTCGAATCCCTATAACTGTCGAAACAATTTCCAAGACTCTCGATATATATAAATACCACAATCACTTTGACATACTACTCTTTTGCAATTTCTCCACTACAAACTTTGCTTTCTTTTCCTTCATTAATCTTCTTTGCAAACTTTTGTTCAAATTTCACTCTCATTTCTTTACTAATCATGTTAACTAATATAAGTGAGACGTCATCAAATGAATCAAAATACAATCTCACCAACTCTAAGACTACGAGGAGTAATCTTCCCCCAGAAGGAGAAGATGAAGTCACGTCGTTAGCATAGCTTAATGATGCTACTAGAATGGTAGTAAAGACATTGGATAAGGTGAGACTTATCAGTGCTATCCTAAGGGACCCTTTGCCGTCGACCAAAGACTCGTTTGAGGTGCTCGAGACAGGGAAAGGCCCAAGCAGCTGAGTTAGTAGGAGCAAAGCCTCTACTCCCAATTAGGTGTTAAGCAATCTTATAGTTGAGTCAATTCCCAAATGGAGAATACGAGTGCCAATGAAAGAAGAAAAGGTGCCCCTACTGATGGGGGTTGCTTTGCCATCTTTGAAAAACACTTGAAGTACAGGCAACACCTTACCCTAAGTAGCTCTGAAAAGGACATTTTCAATTTCTAATGGTGCAATTCGGTACAGGTCCCTCCAAATGGTTAAAGGGTATTAAAGGCCTTCTATAGGTTATGTGAATACTTGGTGATAAAGGCTACTCTCGAACTTTTCAACCACTTCTACATGTAGAAAAGCGTAGGCAAGTGACCATACCTCCAGTCCATCTAGGGAGGAAGCTATTCTATGGCCTTATAAACTCCGTTAGGGGCTGGCAAGACGATTACCTAGTGGTTGAGCTACTAGATGAAGTAGACTTCTGGACTGGATGGACCAAATTAGTCCAAACAAGGGTCAAGAAGGAGCTAGGGCCCAATGATGATGAGGCCACGAGGGAGATCTAAGCCTTTATGGCCCTCAAATATAGCAACGAAATTAATGCCATGGAGACAATCGAAAGGTACTTTAAGTATCCGATCTCTAAGATCTTCCCCAACATGAAAAAGGTTGCGGTGAAGAAGTAGACAGAAGGTACAAGTTCGTTTTTTACGAACGGCTTCATCTAATTGTATAAACTTATCCTTCTTTTGATGTCATTAGGAGGAATAAAAAGGGGGTGGTAGGTAGAAGGAAGGTAAGGTAAGGGGGAGATCTTCTTTATTTGTGTTAGTTATAGTGGAATTAGTAAATGATAATGCTTTGTATTTTATCTTTGCTTTGTTTTCTTTTTTCTTACTACTTACTTGATTCTTTGTAGGTAAGAGACTAGTTGAGAAGATTCCTTATCCCTCGGCGGACTAGCTAATGAGTTGTCGATAGGCCAAGTCAAAGCTGAATACGAAAACCTCCAACCCTAAGGGCAAGGTTATGGGGTCGAAGTCAAGGGTTAGGGAGACCAGTAGGGTCGAGCTGACTACTCTACCTTAGGGAGTTCCTCTAGGTCCTTGAGTAGAGTCGTTGGCTACCGATCCTATAAGCATGGCTCTCGTTTCCACTATCCTCGTTCACACTTTTATGCACATTATGGTAGAGGACAAACCTACCGGCATTAACAACCTGGACATGATGATGCTATAGGGAATGCTCTAATGGGCCACATATTCACTAAAGAAACCTCATTGAATGGCATATTCGATCATATTCTTCAGCTGGAAGCATTCATTGGTGGTGTAGTTATGGTTACCGTAGAACTAGCAGTATTTGTCCGACTTCTGACAATTAGGATTCCCCTTCATCTTAGGGGGTCTCTACAACAAGTTAAGTGCTTCACCTCAGAGTAGACCTAAGCAATGGGTCCATTTAGAAGGGTGTATTATGTGTAGAAAAGGAGGAGAGCAGGTCTTACTCAACTCAGCACTTCTTCTTGCTCAAAACCTCCTCTTCTAATCTACTCAATGCCCTACCATCGAGACAATCTTTAACGAACAATCTCTCTTTGTCTTGTTTTCCACCTAACCTCTTTCAGTTAATGTCGCGCCAGGCACGAATATTGTCCTCTTGGTTCATGTATTTTTAGGCCTTATTCCAAAAATCAACTAAGGTCTTCGGCTTGCTCTTTGCAAGTGATTGAAAGAAATCTCCTAAAGGTCGGATGTTAAGTTGAGCAACATGTACAACAACTTCCTCATTTAACTGAGGGATCTCGACCATGGCATTATTGAACTGGGTTACAAATTCACGCAAAGTTTCACCTTTACTCAGCCTAATCAAGTCCAAGGACAATGTGCCCTTGGACAGGAGCTTACTAGCCCTAAAGTAGAGGCTGAACTTCCACGCTAACTTGTCAAAAGAGCTAATAGAGTCGTTCGATAAGTGGTTAAACCACATCCAAGTTGCTTTCCTTAGAGTACCTAAGGAAGCCTTGCACATTATGGTGTCCCCATAACCATAGAGGTTCATGAGGGTATGGAAGTGGACGAAGTAATCATCAAGATCACTTATAACATCATATTGGTCCAAGGTTGGATGCTTACTATTAGGTGGCAACACTTTATATTGGATACTCCTGGTGGAGGAGATTTTGCCGTTGGTGACCAGCCTGATATCGCCAACTACCTTGATCCCCTATTGCTAGGAGAGCATCCTCAGGATCACACAAAGCTCATTGAGGTCGGCATCATCAGCCGAATGACCTTAATGCACTATAGAGTGTGTCAGTATTCCTTAGGAGTCAACCACTTGCTCATTTCTTACTAGGGCTCTGTTACGGGTGACTGCAGACCAAGCTAGTGATATCGGGCTGGTCGTCAACAGCAAAACCTCATTTCTTGCTAAGGCTTGGTCAAGAGTGGCCGCAAACAGGGTTGGCGATATCAGGTTGGTTGCTGGCAACAAAACCTCCTTCACTAGGGCTGGTGATATCGAGCTAGCTGCTACTTCATTAAGGGATCAGGTTGTTGATCCCTGCCATTCAGTTGCTATTAATGGTGGTTGTTTTACCTAGTATGGGCATTAAAAGCTTTGGGAGGATGAGTTTATGCATTATACCTCTCAACTTCTTTAAGGTAAGTGTAGAGCAATCTATTTTAGGCAACATATTCCTCCACCAAGCACTCCAAGCTCGTTTCCCTTAAAAGGGGCTTATTCTCAACTTGTTGGTTATTTAACAACTAGCAATTTTCCAAGTTACTAGCATGAGACATGGTAGTCAACAGTAGTGTTTAGGGAAAGGGTTTAGTGTTTTCAATTTGTTTAGGTAGGAACTTAGATCAGATTTCCCACATATGATGCCAAATACCATCTTAAGGATCTTGCCGATATTGATTGAAGAGAAATTAGACTTTGCATAAGTGATGAGTCCTGTAAAAGATAGCACAATGAGGGAATGTTGGAGGTTATTCGATATGGCTACTTCAATACTTAAGTCAGTTGTGAGTATTTAGAGCGTATTAAGAGCAATTAGCAAGCTTAAGTACATAAAGTTTTAAGTAGTTTACCATTGATCACTAATCTTGTATTTATAAAGGAGTAGCACCAGTAGTTGGAGAGCAGTTAGTGAGTAGAGCCACTTCAGCAAATATTGGAGAATGGGATCACGGTGTCTGATGTGGTCCGAATAAGTAGAAAGTGGTTGTTAACTTGGTTTGTTGGCCTTATCTAAAGTCTTATAGTTGTTGGAGGCTCGCCATAGTATGACAGGCTACATCATGGCTTGGGCCAAAGGTGATCTATCATAAGAAATGAGCCTAAAGAGCTAAAAACAGGACTAGAAGCCTATGTCCTAAAAGGCCTTATCAAAACTTTCCACTTTATTCTTAAAGTCATTTATCAAATATCCTTAGCAATTTTTTAAGCTCTTATAGGTTTCTATCAATTTTTTTTTTAAGTTATCAACAGCAATGGGAAAAAATGAATTTAAAAAAAAAAAAAAGGCCTATGTGAAAGAACTTAACTTTTGCAAGAACCCTTTTATTGTTAATGCAAATCAAAAAGCTTATGCTTTGCTAGGGGATTTATGAGAAGGAACCAATATTGTAAATGCTATTATAATGTTTTTAACCCTTGATTATCTCCTTTAATGTTACTTCAACTTATCATTCTTACATGCTTTACTATCAATTTAACAAAACAATACCAAGTATATATACATTTATATATAGATATATTTTCACATGTACACATATATACTAATAGACGCACATCGGTAATATGTGTCCAAAAACTTGTTAATGCTATCACTATTAAAATATAAATTAGTTGCATGACTTAGTTACAAGTAACAAAGGTTGCAAGAGAAGAAAGAAAGAAATCATATAAAAACATAAAAAGATCATATAAACAAATATCAAATTAAATATACATGTAATTTAATGCATCCCTCCCTTTTCTTATTTTTCAATTACATTATAGTGAAATATATACCATCAAATAATTAACGATAAAAGAAGGCAGCTAAGCTAAAGCTCTAAAATTATGAAAAGAAAATAAAAAAAAAAACATACACACACACAATAAGAAAAAGAAGATTACAGGTTATATAATTGATATATAAGCAGTGTTGTTAAACTCAAGTCAATCCATCCGGTTCAACCTAATGCTTCCATAAAACCAATCAAATTCACTCTTTTGATCCTCATTGACAGTAATCTCAATTTGTTCTAATTGGCCCAATCAGCCTAATCGATCCTTATAAGAACCCATATAGTTTTTTCAAGTTAAAATATATTATTTTCTCTTATTTTTTTTAAAAAAATACACTAATTTGTTAAAAAAATAAATACAAATAAAAAATAAACTGTAAAAAGTTAAGGTAATATAAATTTATAATTAATTTTTATTTTTGATAAATAAATATAAATCATATTATAATATTTTTTGTCTAGTTAACCTTCTCAACCCTTAACCCCTTTTAATTCCAAGGTCAACCTTTTGATCGTGGTTTGACAACATTATGCATAAGCACTTATGTAGGAGTTTGGTATAAAACATTGACTTATATCTTGAAAATCCAAATATGAATTAGTTTTAACTTTTCTTTTGTTAGAAGATTAATTTAATGTTTCCATGTAAAAAGAAAGTCACGAGATTTAAAAAAAAAAAAAAGCCAAAGGAAAATGCATCACAATGAAAATTATCCATGCAATTATCTTTACAAAAAATATAATAATAAATATCGGTTTGGCAAAATTATGAATAGATTAAAAAAACAATACCAAAATTTGAAGTTTCATTTATAGAATTTTATATCAAGATCTTTATAGTCAAGTAGTATAAACAATAATATCTCAATGGATGAATTAAGTTCGACTTCCTTCCCTTTTAGTTATTGAAATAGTGTTTGGCCTTAAAAAAAATTTCTATAGAATTTTATGAGGATTTGGAGTTTTGAGTTTGGAATGATATGATAGAATATATATATATATATCACTTTACTATACATGTTTATATTATTAAATTTGGACTATCTATATTATTTTCTTAGCTAGTTTGGTAATTTTAACACTTAAATATTCAAGATAGGCGATACTATTAGATTTCCAAGGAAATCCACTTGCATGTAATTTTAAACGAATTGTTATGTAAGATTTTGAAATTGAATTTCCTTTTTTTTTTTTCTTTCTTTCTGATTTTTATGGAATGATAAGAAATTAAAAGTTGGATATGAACAATTAAATTAAACTGATAAGTCAATAACGCTATTGTTGGATTAATTGAACTAGGGTTTTATCTAATTTATTTGTTAAGCCAAAGATACCATGGATAAATTAAACACGGGATTTTATCTTGATTACCGCAATTCTATAGATAGAATTCATAATTAAGATTTAGAAAAAAGAAGAATACAATCTCTCATAGGGTTTCATTCATGAACTAACATAAATTAACTAAAAAATGATGTCTTACGAAGTATTTATATTGACAATTAGGTAACTAACCTCTAATAAAAGGATTGAAATGAATAATTTAAATAAAATAACCTATAAACTAATAAAATAAAATAAAAATGCCAAAAAATCTCAAATACCGAAACCTTTACAGCAAAAATCCACCGCAAATCTTTTGAAATTTGGTATAAGAAATCGATCGCTATCATTATCCCCAGGTTGAAGAAGATTCTCCCTTCAATCTCGAACGAGGATCCTCCAACATCAAAAACCAATATGCAAAATAAGAAAAAAAAAAAAAAAAAATGAATTGCAGCCATGCAACCATGTCTAGAATCCTACCAGTATCTCGAGGTGTCAACAAGATCCAAGCAAACTCGTTGAAGACAATATTCTTATATTAATATCCTATGGCTATCTAGATTCATTGCAAAAGACATGCCATACGATCCTATCTTGGATTCTCAAATATAACAATATTAAGTGCTCTAAATTGAAGTACATTTTCAATCTCAACTTCATGTATGGATTCTTGCATTCATGACCACTCATAAATTACTTCCTCTTCCTCTTTCTCTACATTATATTATTATCTGATTCAAGCTCTAACTTTTTTTTTTTTTTTTTCTCGATCTTCTTTCTCAATAAAAACCTCCTCGATAAATTCAATCTCACTTTCGACTCCTCTAACTATAGGAACTCACTCGATCTCATTTAAGCTTGTAGTAATATGTTCCTGAATAACCACCGTTGTTTTTAGCTTTTCTATTCAAACTTTTGTTTCTACCACAGTCAACTCCTTTTTAGGAGGATTTATTTCTAACCTTGCAATATTAGCTTCTTTCAAACTCATAGCTAAAGTTTTAGCCTTTTTCTACTATTCATAAAAGCATATAAATCAAAGGATTCATCATATGCTACTTGTGTATCGTATGCTTAGGGATTCTAAACATTATATAGGATAAAGTAGTCGGTACTACATCATACACCATTTCATATTAATATTTACTTGGCAATAACATTGTCACCTTTACCTGCTCAGCCCTATAAGCTAATTCCCTCCCATATATACCAATTCACTACCATCTATCTTAACCCATAAGCACTTTATTATATATATATATATATAAATTAATAGATTTTTGTTAGTATTTTTTATATTTTTATAGATATTTGGTGCTTAACTAGAAAATATTTTATCTTCAGGTTTTGATGGAATAGTAGAAAAGAAAAGGGAAAAATTGAATCAAGTTTCACTTTATTTTGATTTTAATTAGAAGAATCATGAGATTTTAAAAATCGATATAGTTAATTAATATCAGAAGACTAGAAAGTTACCAGGCCTAATATTTGAAGTTCGGTCCAGCCCATCCACTTGCATTTTACGGTCCGACACATGAAGTCCACCGAAGACATGTTGAAGCCCATTCGTGTCAATTCAATTCAACATTCAGCCAACAGAAATTGAAATCTCGACCACATTTAAGTCAACAATTAAGCCCAACGTGCCTTGTGAATTGCTTTTCTCGTGTCATGAAACTTAGCCGTAGTCCGTTAGTTGAAATTGGAAATCCAACTGAAGGACCGTGGAAAATTCAATCCCTGCGTAAATGGCAAGAAGCCCACGTGTAATTGAACTTGGAAAGGAAAACTGACGCCGTGCCTTCAAATTGGAAAAAGCCCATGTGGAAATCAAGAAGCCCATGCATGCGAGTTCATGCACGCCCACTTGTCATCAAACGGGAAACCGTGGAGGAAATACAAATGAGAAAACACAATCAGAAATTCATTCGGAGACGAACTGCTGCGGAGGAGACGCACCAGAACTGAGAATATCACAGCGGCTTTGTATCTTTCAGTAGAGTAGTTCATTTTAGTTTTCTATTAATTTGTAAATAAACGGTATTAATACCGATCACAAGCGGTGAGGTAATTTATTTGAAGAAACTCTAAATTCTTTTATATAAGTTAAGTTTTCTGTTTCTTTCTTGATATTTTTGTTTATATATTACTTTTTCCTCTTATAATTTATGTATTTTATATAATCATGAATTAGGTTTCCTTTTTTTGATATTGGATTGGTGGATTTTTTATATTTCTATATTAAATATTTGAATATTGGAATTCTTGATATTTTTATTATCGAGCATGTATTTTATTAATTGCGGAATACATGTTAGATTGGGTTAAAATTTGAGAAAAATAAAATTGATTCGATCAATTTTATAGCAATCTAACGTGGAATTACAAGTAAGACATTAAAGATAATGCATTATAATTGAGTAAAAGTTTAGAATATAAATCTATTAGTTGACTAAATAATATTTTCTAGCAATAAGAAAACTAGGTAATTCTATATTTTATTACTTTAATGACTTGAGAGAAAAATCAAAGAAAATAATCTAAACCAATCAAAGATCTAATAGTCGAATATAGTATATTTTAATAACATGATTGTTAACATTATATCCCAATATTCCAATTTGCTAGTTCATTGATTTAATTTTTTAAGGTGTTGGTTTCCTATATTTTATTTACTAATTAGAAGTAGATTTAATATTTTATATTATTTAGAAATAGATCTACATTCTTTTATTTTAGTATATTTCAATTTGTCTAAATATAGGTAGAACTAATATAACTGAGAGCTAATCCTAATTCCTGTGGAAACAACCTAATCTTCACCAGTATTATATTATATACATGACCAAATGCACTTACTAGTATTATATACGATTTTATTTTTAAAGTAGTGATTAGCGTATAGTAATTTTAGTTTATCTACCATAACCTTGGCAATAATATTATTAGAATTCTCATTATCAACTATGATAACACAAATTGCATTGTTATTATAGCATTTGATATGAAATAAATTCTTTACTTACTCATATAGTATTGGAATTGTATCACTTTAAGCATTAACAAACTTCAATTATTAAACTCCTACATTATTTCACTATTATTACTCTTTAAAATAACAAAATTTCTCATTTTTTTCCTTTGTAACATTTTCTCCCTCTTGACTTTTCTAACTAAAATGTTGACGAAAATTCAAAACCCTACCAAAGGGAAATAATAGCCAGCAACTTTATATATACGTACACACATACACATAAAATTAAAATTTCAAAGTGGCAAACTTCAACACAACAAACTAACTTTTGCAGTTTTCCTACCAAGCTTACTTTTATGTTAGCCCCATCTTGTTCATCAACACACCTTCTCTTACTCACTAATGCAAGAAATTGTATCACACACAACTCCGAAAAACTTCAATACCACCAACTAACACTTGCAGTTTTCCTGTTTACTTGTAGGAACCATTCTTTGAGAGATTATACATAAGTTGGTTTCCTTTATGATTCTTTCAAGGTAAATTACAGTCACCTCTTCTACTATTTACCTATAAGTATTGATTCTTGATTGGGAGATTAAGCTTACCCTAAGCCAATATGATAATAAATATTAATCAAGTATTAAATTGTAGAGCGAAGATTAGAATTTATAAGCTTGTGATTCAATATTGAAAGCCATGAAAACCCTTAGAGAAATTGTATAACAAAGCCTTTCCAAACATAAAAATCAAGCTAAATGAAGGCAAAGCTAATTGTGTAAGACTCTAAGCCCACCAACTCAAGAAGAGGAAGAAGACGAAAAAACACCCTATAGGTTGGTCAATCGCCCCCAATATATGATCAACCAACCCCATAATAAGGCTAACTACCCCCTTCTCCTTCAATCTAAGTCAATTGTCTCATGCTCTTAGGTTGGTTATATAACTTATCAATCACCCATAATAGTCGCAAGAGGTATTCCATCTCCTAGATAAATGGAATAATTAAGTGTCAAGCTTATGATCTTTGAATATGTTAAGTATTGATATATATACATACACATACAAATGTAAGTAACTAAACATTATTTTGCTTAATTGTTGTGTTGTGATGTTATGGTACGCTACATGTCTTGGAAGTGGTTAGATTTAGACACAAAGTTTGTTGTGGGTGACTTCATAAGTCATCAATATAGAAGAATCATATCTAGTACAATTAGTGATGTGGGTAGGTAAGGAAGGGAGGGGATATTACAATAAAGGTGCTACTCATGAAATGGAAAGCCAATTAGACAATTACATTTGATTTGATTACTAATGTCTGGTTAATGGGTGATGAATTCATTGTGAGACAATTTTAGTTCTAAGATAGTGGGTACTAAGCTATTGTTTAGGTTATTATGAGCTATGATCCAAGTATTTTGATGACATGTTATTAGTTAAGACTATTCGGGTTATATATATTTTGCAAATAATGGGTTACGATTTAGACTTGATAAGTTTAGTTAAGTACATTAAGCTGTAGTTTAGTGACAATTGACGGTGGAATCTAAGTTACTCCATATTTTGGTCACTAATTAAAGGAGTGTGTGCAAGAGTTGCATATTTATTTATTTAGACTTACTCATTTGGGATTTTAAAATTCTACGTATTTGTATGGCTTGGACTTCTAGACTAAAATTAGAGTGATGGTAATGGAGTTAGAAAATGATAAGTAAATTTTAAAAAGGATGAGGATAATGAGTTTCTATAACCTTTACAATTGTATTTGGAAATTATGTATTTTAATAAACTAGATGATGTGATAAGAGTTTTTAAGGACTATTTATATACATTTATGGATTTTATTATAGGTTTTGAGCCTCGTAGAGATAGGAATATAAGACTCGCTAATAACGTCTTGCAGCTTTAAGGTATTACAAATGAGATAATAGAACTATAGAAACCTAAGTTGCCGTGTTATGAATATGGGTGAACTAAGTTAAAGGATGAAATCAAAATAGAAAAGGAAGACTAGTTGACCTCCTTATTGACTCAATTAACTACCATATTGGTCGACTCTTGTATTTTAGGTAATTGCTTTAATTTTTATTTTTTGACAACTCTTCATCTTAGCTAACCATGAACAGAAAATTCAAAATAATTAATTTGATGAGATTGAAATGAAAATGACTTAGAATGATATTAATGTGAAACAATATAAATTCAAAACTTTAGCTCTATCATCAATAGTTAATGTAGACGATATAGAATCGCAAGTCATAGGCCAATTAGATCATTAGAAAGAAGGGAGTGTGGGGTCTGGGGGTATAGGTGGGTTGGTGGAGAAGAAGTCGTGAGTTAATCAATTTTGTCTAGAAATTAACCCCTATAATACTTAGAAGTATTCTTGGTAAGAACCACGGGGGCTACAAGCTCAAGCTTCTAATTTACGGTTATGATTTTCCTTAATTTATATTAGTCAATTTTAAGAAACCATAACTTTTTGCACATTAAGAGTTATGAAGGCCATAATTTATCAACAAAAACTAATTTGAATCTATTTTAGCATAAACCAAACTTCTCTATCATTTGGGTTATTTTAGGAGCCAAATTTGAAGTGAAGATAACCTTATTAATTTAGAAACGTTCATTTTATTTTATGGGATATGGATTTTATTTGCTTACCTTGTTAATTCTGGTATTATTACATTATAAATACTTTGATCATAGATCTTTCGCAATAATAAGCTTTTATTCTCCATAATATTTGTTATTATCATGTTACACACTGCATCAATAACAATATGAAGTATTGGATTTAGAGGATCAAGGAACGGGGTCTTTGAATATATAGCTGAGTGCTATATTATTTAGGTGTTGTTTATACTTGAATTAAGATAGTGAAATTGGATTAATAAATGCATGGCTAAGATAATTGTTGTATCTGTTAAGCACGGCCATGTGGACTTATATGTGACAACTATGGAGAGCAGTATGGTGCACTATATGTCTTGGACGAACTGGGAAGATTAGGCAATCAGGTCGGTGCGTGCGTGACTTAAAGGGTCATCAATATAGAAGACTCACGCCCAATACAATTAGTAAGAGGAAAGGAAGTTACAATAGAGGACTATTTTATGGAATGGGACATCAATTAAACTATCGTTGTAGACCTAATTGTCAACATATGGTTGACGAATCATAAACTCGGTATAAGAAAATTGGAGTGTTTCGATAAACGATAACAGGTTCGACTCCTACATGTCATTTCGTAGATGAAAAGTCTGTAAGCCTAATCATGTTAGGCCAAAATTCTATATGAGTTGTGGTTGATACTTTGCTCCAGTTTAGTTATATGTAGAAGAGGAAGCTAACTTGTTTCGAATTTTGGTTATTAGTGATCGATTAGGTTAATGGTGTATACAAATATACGTATTATTTGTTCCATTTAATTATGTAGGTGTCTCTCGCTCTCTGTGAGAATGTCTCTCCCATGAAGCACTATCACGTTACCTACGATTGCAGCGGTTACTAAGATATCTTTCCTAATTTTCGGTCTAAGAGAAGTCCTGTTGTCTTTACTTTCCTTTGTTATTCGTTGATTTGCCTTTAGTTTTCATCTCGTTATTTTCCATCCTGTTTCTCTCCCCTGTCCCAAACGTAGATTTCGGTCGATAAGGTTTTGTTTGTCAATTGAAAATCCAGTCGATTTTTCTTAGATTTCAGTTGTTATTTCCCATCCCGTTTCCTTTAGTTCTGTTTGTCACTTAATAACTTTGTCCCATACTATTGTGTCTTTATTGTAGTGTTTTAATCTCTTTATCCATGTTCTCTCCTTAACTTGTTTACAGTTGAGATCCCTTGCACATGGCATCTTCAAGTAGTGGTCTTTCTGAAGATGACATCGTCATCGTCCTGGACTTCAACGACTTGGAGATGAACTCCGATATAGCATCTATTCACCTAGTTGAAAAATTGATTATGGATTCAGCTGTGCCAGGAAATGCTGTCATCAACATCCTTTCAAGAGCCTGGGCACGATTCGGTTCCTTCAATTTATCTCACTTGAACAACAATTACTTCCTATTTGAAAGTGCGGATCAACGTATTGTGGATTAAATATACTTTGTCGAATCGCAGGTTTGATGGTGTTTGGGTAGAGGAGCGATTAAATAGAGGTTTGGTAAACTCAGTATGGTTAGAACTTTTTCCATCAATGCGGATTACTAACTTAGCCGCTCATGGTTGGTACCACTCGCTACTTCTTTTTGAAACTCATGTTAAAGTAATTAGACTGAAAATTTTTCGGTTTGAGCCGGGATGGATGAATATTTATGGTTACCATGATGTGGTCACTAATGCTTGGCAAAGGACAAAAGAGCCATCTAACTTGCTTGGTTTGGTCGAAAAATTGTAAGCATGTAAAGGGGCGGCTAATTTCTTGGAGTCACTCTTCGATAGGACATAACTTAAAAGAAATTGAAGCTTTACATATAAGACTTTTTGATTTGCAAGGGGAAGACGTTGATTCTGCCCTTTATGAAGAGGAATTAATGCTGCAACAAGAACTTTTCTTCGCCCAACCAGAAGAGATCTATTGGCACCAAAGATCTCGTATTCAGTGGCTACATTGGGGAGATAGGAACACCAGCTTCTTCCACCTAACTACGCTCCAAAGGAGGGCTGGCAATAAAATTTTCCAAATAAAGGACGATTCAGGGAATCTCTTAGAAAATGAAGGACAGATTCATCATGCTTTTCTATACTTTTTCTCAAAGCTTTACCCTTCAGATCTAAATGATAATGTTGCTAAGTTCCTAGATCAGATTGTTGATGTAGTGACAGCAGAGCAAAACAATTGGCTAACAAGAGCAGTTGACAAGGAGGAGGTCACTGATGCTGCATTCCAACTAGGGTGTACCAAGTCTCCTGGTCCGGATGGGTTCAGTGGTGTCTTCTTTCAAAAACATCGGTAGCTAGTTGGAGACTTCATTTATGAGGCAGTTCACATTTTTTTGCTATCAAGTATGCTTCCTTTTGGTATTAATGAAACAGATATTGTGTTAATTCCTAAAACGTCATCTCCTGAAAATAGTTCAAATTTCTGCCCAATCAGTTTGTGTAATTTTGTTTATAAAATTGTGTCTAAAGTTTTAGCCAATCAATTACAACCTCTATTGGATTGCCTTATTTCTCCCTTCCAAAGTGCTTTTATCCCCGGCCGTCTAATACAAGACAACGTAATAATGGCTCATGAAATTTTCCATTGCCTCAAATTAAACGAAAGAAGGAAAAAACATTACTGTGCGGTTAAACTTGACATAGCAAAAGCGTACAGTTGGGTTGATTGGACTTTCTTAAAGAAAGTAATGCTTCACATAGGTTTTTCTCCTATTTGGGTTAATTGGGTTATGAATTGCGTGTGTTCTGTATCTTTCAACTTGATTGTTAACAAGAAGAGGGTAGGTCACTTCAGACCAACTAGAGGAATACATCAAAGTGATCCTCTATCACCCTATTTATTCTTTTTAGTTGCTAATTATTTGTCCACTATGATCACATTTGCCAGGAACAGAGGGTCTTTATGAGGAGTTAAAATTCAACCCACAAATTCAATTTTAAATTATCTTTTCTTTGCTGACGACTCTCTCTTCTTCTTAGAGCCTAAAGGAGTAACTTAAATGTTTTGAAACACATCTTGGACATTTACGATCGTACTTTTGGACAAGAAGTAAATTTCCAAAAAAGCTTCATTGTTTTCAATAGCTCTACTCCTGACTCCTTAAGAAGAGAATGTTGTCAAGTTTCAAACATTAACCCTCAAGTTAGCCTAGGTAAATATCTTGGTTTACCTATCAATTGGGGCAAATCGAAAACCTAAGCTTTAGCTTTTGTTAAGGAGAAAATTGTTCATAAATTACAAGGTTGGAAAAGATCTCTTTTGTCAACAGCTGGAAAAGAAGTCTTAATAAAGTCGGTTGCTAATGCTATTCCTACTTATTCTATGGGTCTATTTAGTTTTCTAAAGAAGTGGTGTAATGAGGTAAATAGTCTCATATCAAATTTCTGGTGGGGGGAACATGATAATATTAACAAAATATATTGGAGGAGTGGGAAAGAATTATCAAAGCCTAAAGAGAATGGTGGTTTGGGGTTTAGGGAGTTACATTCTTTTAATAAAGCCCTTTTAGGCAAGTTAGCATGGAAGATTCTGACATATCATGAAGCTTTATGGGTTAAATTGCTTAGAAGTGTCTATTTTCCAAATGTTAATTTATTAGAAGCTAGGAAGGGTGGAAGAGCTTCTTGGAGTTTGCAAGGTGTGTTAGTGGGAAGGGATGAAATAAAGAGTATGGCAAGTAGGATTTGGATCTTCTATCAACTTTTGGAAAGATCCGTGGATTCCATCTTTACCTGCTTATATTCTTCCTAGTCGAAGTCTGAATCCAACTTCGAATGATTTATTAGTAGCTGATGTGATTGATGCTAAATTTGGTATGTGGGAACTGAGTTTGGAGGAGTCTTTTTTATTAGAGCAAGAGAAAGTTGCCATATTACAAATCCATGTGCCTGCTTATGTAACTGAGGACAGATTGTGTTGGCCAAAAACAGGCAATGGACACTACTCAGTAAAGAGCGCCGACCACCGTATCATGTCAAAGGAATTGAACGATGGAGTGCGCCAAGCAAGTACTTCCAATCAAGTTAGCAAAAGAGTTTGGAAGGCTATTTAGGGACTAAAATTTCAACCGAAGCAGAAATACTTCATCTGGCGCCTTTGCACGAATTGTTTAGCTTCTAACATGAATTTGTTTTGCAGGCAAATAATATCTACTCCTAGCTATTGTTTCTGTGATGCAGATGAAACTCCACAACACATCATCCTCCATTGCAATTGTGTCTAAACAGTTTGGCATGAACTGTTTGGTTTTTGAACT
This sequence comes from Lumnitzera littorea, assembly GCA_024138015.1. Taxonomy (NCBI): domain Eukaryota; kingdom Viridiplantae; phylum Streptophyta; class Magnoliopsida; order Myrtales; family Combretaceae; genus Lumnitzera; species Lumnitzera littorea. Next base: position 90,638,081 of record JAMXBB010000001.1, on the reverse strand, counting down.
GATTTTCAACGTTACTCATCATTTCAGGATCGGCTTGAAGATATGTTGTCTAGAGCTCATGTTTCAGTAGATCAAAAACTCCAAGATCTCTCTCATATGGTTATTGCGGTTTGGAACATTTGGAAACAACGCAGCATTTGTGTTTTCAACAATGTATTGCCTTCACCATCCACTATTATCGATCAAACAAAGTCAGAGTTGCAGCTGATTTCTCACGTCTAGCATGATACTGTCATTTCTCCAAGCTGTGATGCATCTGCAGCTGATTTCATGCATTCACCTGCCGTTGCTCGATCTTCTTCTACTGCTGGACAAGATCGGACATGTTGGAGTGCACCTCTTCAAGGAAGAATTAAGGCTAATTGTGATGCCTCAACTGATATTGCATATAGAAAAGGTAGTGTTGGCATTGTCTATCGAGATGCTAACGGACAGCTCCTTCAAGCTACTGCAATACAGGTGGATTCCATAGATTGTGTACTTAATGAGGCCATTGCAGTGAAAGAAGCTTTACTAATGGCATCTAGCAGAAGATGGGATCTGACTGAAGTTGAAACCGATTGTCAACAAGTCATCAATGCAGTTCACATCCCTTCTCAGTGGCCTTGGAAAATTGCTAGAGTTATCCGGGATATCATTCACTTGCATCGTTTATTTTCATTTTGTTCTTTTAACTTTATTTATCATGAAGCAAATGGGTGTGTGCACTGGGTTGCAATCCAAGCAAAAAGTAGGATGAGTTGTTCATTTATGATCGATCGATCACCATTTTACTTAGCTTACTTCTTGTTTTTTTATTATTCATCAAAACCTCCAAATGTCTAATGAAATACTTATTTGGCAAAAAAAAAAAGAAAAAAAATTATGTAGATCCATTTGACGAATCGTGTGCGTGCGGTACAATATTTATTGGACTTTTGCTTACCCCATTTTGTGGGATTTTAGGTAATTAATTCTCGGACTTGAATATTTGGAGAGCGCAAAAATAAGCCTTACATAATCGTATTTATTGAGGAATTTACAGACTAACTATACCTTTAGATTCAGAATATGACAAGTATGATAAAGAGATCCCTATTAGACCATAAGCTCAAACTCTTAAAAATTTCTTAATGTGTACTTAATTATTAAACCATGAAGTTATTAGCTATGAAAATCACTTAACTTTAGTTAATAGCTAATTTTTTTAATATTTAAATTTTGTAGATATAAATAAAAATGTGGAAAAGTAATTATTATTATTATGAAGTTACATTTTTAAGCTTGTTTTTGTACATGCATGTACCATGTTATTCGACATCTTACTTTGCAAGTCAAATTCGTGTTGTTAAACATGAGAAAAAGAGTCATGTCGGACCTTCAAGCCAATCCAGCCCATTAACAATCTTTCCATGGGCTCAGTGATTATAAAATCCAAAAACCATAACCCTAATTTATCGTCTTCCCCCAAGCAGGTGAAGGTAAGCCGAATTTTCGAGCTCAACTGTGAAACCCTACTTACGAACCACGCTTTAGCTATTGACACCTTAAAATCGTAAATTTTATTGCAATTTGCTTTTTCTGTTTGCAGATTCTACTGGAAGTCTTATTTGGGGCTTTTCATCAGGTAAGATACTTTTGTTCTTCAAATTCTATGATCTGATTTTAGGCGTACGCTTCCTGCAATTTGCACTCGATGTTGAAATTATGTTGAAATTCATTTTTCCATGGCTTTAATCTTCTTTTATGCGCTTCATTTTTTTTTCGGTTAATTCGTTGAAGGTAATGTGGAAAGCCACGAAGTAATTCGAGCTGAAAAGCCAAAAGGATAAAAATTCACTTTGAATATGCTAAATGTCAATCGCTATGTCTGTTTTTTTCTTCTTTTAAGTTCTGCTTTGTTTTATCCTTTTAGGCGAGCTCGCACCCTTGTGTGTGTTCGGGATTTGGGGTGGTTGATCCATTAGCATTTTAAGACAAGTTGGTATCATATGATGCTTTCCTCTAGATTAGTGTTTATTTGGTTCTTTTTCTAATGTAAGGCTTCGGGGATATGTAGAAGAGACCATATTATCACCGTCGAGCAGTGTCTGAGTAATTGATGAGGCATATATTTTGTTTTTGAAGATTAGCGAAGATGAATGCTTAGTTTTCTGTTAAAATTAGGCTTCATGAAATGATGTTGAGATCATATTTGTGTAAGAACGAGAGGTTCTAGTTTAATTATTTATGCACGTCCAATCTTTCCGGTATCATGGCAAGGCAATATTCAGCTTCTTCATGTAGAGGGTGTAAGAAATTGTAAATGTTATGAAAGTTAGTGAAATTTGTTGACGCTGCAAATTTGGGGTAGAGGTTTTGGTTTAAGAGTTTTTATTCTATGACATTCGTTTGTGCTGTGTGGTCTTTTGGAGCGAAGGTCTACACTCTACTGGGCGAAGCTCCTTCTCTGTGCTAAAAGCATATGTTTGTATGTGCCTTTTTCTTTCTGGACAAGCAGCTTATTAAATCATAAGTTTTACCAAATTGCCTTTGGCTCAAAGTTGTATGATTTATTTACATTTATAATAATATCACTCATTTAGGATTTTTTCAATGAGGATTCCTGACCTTGGGAAACTATTTATGTATTTCCTCCTCTTTTTAAACCCTTCTACACTGACATGACAAAGACTTCTCTTCTTTGGAAAATTCTGTCAATGTTTTTGAGTGAAAAATTCAATTATTGATTAGTTTTGGGGATTTCCTGTATCTGGTTGTGCTGGATTTATTTTTCTTCCTTCCAGAGATGGCACCAAAACAACCAAATACTGGTCTGTCTGTGGGCTTAAACAGAGGGCACATTGTCACAAAGAAGGAATTGGCACCACGCCCCTCTGATAGGAAAGGGGTAAGATATATGCTGAATCATTTGTCAATGTTCTTTTTCCAGCGGTTATTTAATTATATTTCTTTGTGCTCTTCTTTCAGAAAACTAGCAAGAGAGTACATTTTGTGCGTAGCCTCATCAGAGAAGTTGCTGGTTTGGCCCCATATGAGAAAAGAATAACTGAGCTTCTCAAGGTGGGGAAGGACAAACGTGCCCTAAAGGTGGCAAAGAGAAAGTTGGGTACGCATAAGAGGGCCAAGAAGAAGCGTGAAGAGATGTCCAGTGTTCTCAGGAAGATGAGGTATTGGCATCATCAATTTGTAGAGTTTATTTTAAGTGACACATGCTCATGTTTTCTCTTTCTATCCGTCCAGTGAGCTTTGATAACTTCAGGCACACAAATGGAAGTTGTAGTTATGAACTGCCTCATAAGCTTTTGTGGGCTTAGTTCTAATAAGATGCTGTTTCTTCTCAGGTCTGCTGGAGGAGGAGAGAAGAAGAAGTAAGCTGCTGCAGAAAGTTTTGTTTTCAGACTTTGATCTGGGGAAAGAAAGTTTTAGAAATTTTGTGGATTCATGAGAACATATAAGCTGTTGAATTTGAATTGTCAAGCAGCTGTTTTTCTTTTTGAAATGCATAATTTACTGCAATTGCATTCTTGAGTTAAAACCTTCTCTCCTTTTTTTTTTTTTCTTTGGCCTAGAATACCTTCTCTCCTTTGAGTTACTAAACGTATGTCATTTTTCGCTTTTGGTTTTAGTACATTGAGAAATTCTAGATCTTAAGCAGGTGTTTCTGTGTAGTGGTGGGTTGGAACATGGGATCGAAAGAGACATACCCTTCTTGTTGACTTCCGGTATTGCTTGCACTGGAAAAATCTAAGATTTTCAGTAAAGTTGTAAGGAGGGTTAAAATTAATAAAAGTTTAAAATTTGTTTTGTACAAACGCCGAGAAGTCGTCTGCCTGCTCTTAGGCCTTCACTCACCTGCGTTGAAAGAATCTTGAGGTTGTACCCCTACGTTTCCGGAGCACTGGTTTTCTTTGCTGGAACTCCGATGATTCTCAACGGTGGAGTTATGGTTGATGATTGTTAGTGTTGGTGCGTTCAGTCAGACGTGTTAGCACCTCACTTCCTCTAGCAAAACACAGTTTGCTACAAGCCAAAACCTGCCTAGATGGCTGCGTACCAGCTCACTGAACAAAGATTTACATATGTCACCCATTATTGTGGCTATCACGCTCCCTTGTATAAACTTAGGCCTGAGCCAATTTCAGAAACCAACATCCCAACATGCTATAAGCAAATGTGGCACATTGTTGGACTTGGCTTCTGTAAGCATGGTATAAATTGGTGAGATTTGGACTAAGATCTTTTCCAGCAAGTTCTCTTCGGGGGGTATGGTGTGAGTGTTGTGGTGATTTTGTAGTGGTAGGATACGGTTCTGAATGCCTGGCAAAATCCTCAAATGTATATGATCCTCCAATGGTATCTTTCCTTCTGAGATACCGACATAGTGACATAGTTGCAATTGAAAATGATATTAAACTCTGTTATCCTTCGAGAAATGCTTCATGGGCCAGAGTGCCATCTCTCATCCGGTGACTGCATCTTCTGTGGTAGAAAATGCTTGAGGCTGGAGCAACTCAATGTCAGTTTACCTATTACATTCATCTATGGCTTTCGGACGGTGCTATGCTTGTCATTAGGAAGTTGTTGACTTGGATGCTACAGCTGATTTCATGCTCTAACATTTTTAATGTAATGAATTGGTTCAACTTCAGCATGAGAGTGGAGAAAGGGCCACAGGAACAATTAGAATAGATTAAACACTAGAAATTTTTTCGTGATGAACATTTTTACCACACGCTACCTCAACCCAAAGGTTCAGCACATGGGCAAGGGATTTAGAAATGAAAAGATAGTGAGCTGAGACTTGAACAAACAAGAACACATCTTATAACATGTCTCAATTTCAAAGGTTTCACTAATTACTGCTCAAAGAAAAAAGAATACAAAACCAAAAACTTGTTGGGAAGATAGAGATCTTTAGATCAAGCTAGAACTTGTCTCCTTAAACACAGGATGGATATTGAAGTTGTGCAAATTTGATTTTTCCATCATGGAAATGCAATGTTTCATTCTCTTCAAAAGAACGGGAATCTGGGAAGCATTTCTGGAAGTATTTTCCCTAAGCATTTTAAGTTTCTCGGTAATCATGTTGTCCCTGTTAACTGATGATGTCCCTTCTCCAAACTGAGAACTTCCACCATGATCTGTAATATGACAGAAAGTGAATGTGAAATTCACTAGAAAAAAAAACAGGGCTACTCAGCAAAGCCATAATATGACAATTGAATCCCCAACCATGAGGGAGGTTCCCACATGATGCAGGCTAGAAACCTGGTAGAAAAGATGATAGATGAGACTTTACTACCGTTATTATGTGGAGAGTTCCTTTCCCTTTGTCTAATGACTCCTCGATAATATAGGTGGAAAGCAAAATTAACTTTCAACTAAGTTTACATCTATTGATGGTGGTCTCCATATAGCATTTTCTCCAGAGAGACCATACCCAGATATAGCTGAAGTCGCCACATATCAATAGAGGGACTGATATCACAACATAATAATAAATTATGGTGGCATCTTCTGCCTCATAACTCATGGAGGCCGCAGCGCAAAAAATAAGATTTTTCCAGACAGGCCATTGTACCATTTAATACCCGGATAACTACTACATCACTAGGAAGATTCTTTAACAGGATCTGATAGTTTGAGAAAGCAGACAAATCAGTTCTCTGTGACAATTCCTCCTACTTGAAGCCATCAGTTATTGAACTTCGAAAAAGATGAAGATGATGGGATGATTTAATTTCATAATAATCCATCCTTTCTTATAAATGCTCTGCACCAATTATCTACAATGGGCAAACAAATGACATAGTGGATCACAATGGCAAGATTGGAAGATCAACTAAACTAAGGGGAGAAAGAGTTGGCACAATTTATGCTCTAATTTCCAGCTAATTTTTTCAGATTGACAAGAATTAGCTTGAACCAGACATTGCTGAATTTGTCTGCCAAACCTGGTTCCACTTGATAAGTATTTCTATTGCCTTATCAGAAGGAGAAATCTCCTATTTTTTTTCTGGTAATTAAATATAAAATATCTCCCGAGTTTTTTTGGTAAGTCAAATCTACTGACTTTTTGCTACAAGGATTCGATAAGAAGTGAGAAAAACAAACCCATGTTGATTTCTATTATATTTTTTATATATTCCTTTAAAATCAATCCTAAATAGAATTATCTACCAAAAAAACACGTTTTTTCCTGTCACTAGGTATCGATACAACCAAAAAATCATGCATTTTACCATAGGAAACTTACAAAAACTGCTCTTAAACAGGAATGAAAACATAAGGACAATGAATTATAGAAAGATAAGCCCTCGATCCACACTAGGTGTAGCTCTGAGGGAATATTGATGGAAATCACTAATAGAGCAGGAAGAAGTAGACCAACAGCATGCATCCAAGCTCAGGAAGTACTTAATAGAAAACCTTTTCTTGATAGGTCAAATGAAACAACATTTTGTGCTCATAGAAAGGTCCAATGGTGACTTTGCAAAACAATTAGTCGAACGAAATGAATATACTTTCAGGAATCTATGTTTACTTGAAAGGGAAGTACAATGGTTTATCTCAATTCTCGAGCATGAATTCCCACCCTTAATTTCTGTAACAAAGAAAGTTATGGATAATCGCACTATCTTAAGAGGATAACAAGTTTACAACCCTATCGGGTTGCTATGCCAATTCACCAAGATGATGCATCCATTGTATCAAGAGTTTGAAATGGTCGATAATTCTGGGCATATCAGCGTCATCACCAAAATGACAAAGCCAAAGCTGAATGTAACAATAACCTAAATAGGAAACTAGGTAATTCTTTTTCAACCTCAACTACTTCATCTTAGCACCAAGGCTGACTGGAGATATACTAAACTACAATATCAATATGCTTATCATCTTGCACCTCGCCTTAACAAGATAGTGGTAGTGGTACATTCTGAAATGGACACGAGACTTAGCACATAAGCACAAAACAGAAGTTGAAATTCCCATCAAATTTAGTTTATCTGAAGACAACCAATGGAATCAAGATTATCACGGCGTCAACCAACAAAATTCCCACTTTTTAGTGTAATAGTAAGTGACATCCAATTACAAAGATTCAATAAACTCTACGAATCATTAAAATTCGAACTTTTTCTCTGGATAATCATCAGAATTCGAAGATTTCTCTCCTGGCAATCATCAAAGTTCAAACGTTACTGAATCTCAGCAAAGAAGATAATTAAACAAACCAAGCGCGTGCTAAATTCGATAGAACAATGCAACGAATTCAAAATGAAAAACCCTACTTTTAGAAAGAAGAACTTAAATTTTAAATAAAGGAGCAAAGTCATACCTGAACTCGGAGCTGTAGAAATTGGGTTATCGGGTCGGAGTTTCATAGTAGAAGAAGCGAGAACAGTAAAAGCTTCTTTGATTTGATCAGGTAGCGTAGTACGGAAATGGAGGATCCTTTCGGCCATTTGCATAACTTCTACTTCCAATTTCTCAAGCTCTTCTTCTTCTTCTTCTTCTTCTTCTTTTTCGTCTCCTTCTTCCTGGGTCTTCATGATTGTGTCTATCATTCGTTGAGTTTCTACGGTTTGGTCGGAGGGTTTATACAGAGCCATGTCAACAATGGCGCGGAGATCAGGGAACTGAAATGCACTTCACTAGGTGTAGAGGAAAGCGCATATATCTACTTCACCATGATTTGAATTTCGATTCTCTAAAATAAAAATGGAAAATTGTTATTTATATTATAATCCATTTACACGCGTCTTATATCTATACACAATAATAAGAGGCCATAAGCCTAATAGTTTGATGTTTTGTGATACACACGTCAAAGAAAATCGTAAATAACATATTTAATAATTTCTTGGTCCATTTTTAAATAATTTGATGTTTGATTTGTTTGAAGGAATTTCAGTAAACCTTATGAAAAGTAGAATGTCTTAATCTTCTATTTATAGATTTGAGAAGTTAATCTCGATCATCAAATCTTTCTAAGATAAATAGCAAAGATTTACTGTTATTGATAGCTGTTGGATCGCTTATGATAATCAAACAGCTCATTTTGATCCATTCTCTTTTTATGGACATAAGCTATAAAAGCAACCTTCAAAAGTAAGCCTACATAAACCCATAAACCCATAAGCTTATAAGAAATAAATAAAGTCTAACTGTTATTAAAAGGTTCATTCTTCAAATAAAGCTTCTCTTTATCCATTTTAAGGCCTACAAAGGCTAAATGAAGCCTAAACAAGCTTTAGTAAACTTTCTTTTAGTCTATTTTTTATTCTTTAAGAATTAATTTATCACTAAAGCTTACTGTAAGATTAAAATGAGTCATTCAAGGTATCAAAGAAAAGTGTAATGAGAAGGGTAAAACATCAGTACCTTCGTCAAGTTATTTGATAGATATAACACATTAACGGACAAAACATGACTTGGTCTTCACTTGATATAATTTACAAGTAAAGGGTCAAAGTCCACTCGCTACTAATTTCAAGCTACTAGCAAGATTAGATAAGAGTATAGGGGATATGACTTAGAGAGCATTTCTCATAAGATAGAAGGAAAGGGAATATTCATTAATAATAATCTAATGATTTCGATTATAAAGGTTAAGGAACTATTTATAATAAGTCTCTAAGATAATAAAAGGAAAGAATAAAATTACAAAAAGGGTAATACAAAATAAAGATACCTAATACAAGCTAAAAAGGATAAATGCGATAAACAAAACAAAAAAGAATATACTGTAACATTAGAAAAAGGCTAAGAAAAGTGGTGCATTGTTATTGCATTCGTACTCTACGGAAATACGCTACTGGGGTTAAGCTATTTTGATGCGGTAACAAGTCGGTAAAAAAAAGTTCTAAGGTCAAAGTTAAGGACATCAACATTAAGCAGATCGGTTGTGCTGGTTGTGAGCTTGGCATATGTGTTTATAGTAGAATAAAGTCAGGTGTATCTAAGTTAGGCACATAAAGAGTTCAACAATAAGCCTTCTTGATATTGGAGCTCGTCCTAAGCGAGCTAAGAAGACCGAATTCTTTTTACAAAACCTTACAAACCTTTGAGATGAGCTCGGGTGAGGGTCTTAAGATCGGCAGTCCATTAGCTTTTCTCACACGAGACACTGAATAAAGCCAAGAGCCAAAAAAAACAATTCACCAATCTTTGTTTCGAGTTTACTAATTCAAATCTTCTTAAACATCTATTATTAAACTTAGTTTTCTAGACCTTATTACTAGTCCATCAAATCAGTTCATGGTATTAAATTAGGTTAAAAGCTTAACTATCGAAATAACCCTTTACAAGCTTATAATAAGATTACCTCTTTCCTATAGCTCTCCTTACATAGTTTAACATTGTTGGATTTTTGTTGTTTCCTTGTTTTAATATGGTGTGAGAGCACTAAACGCTATGAAATTCATAATTCTTCGATCATAAAGAATTTGATTTCATCATTGGGAGATATATCATCTCCTTATTTCATTCATCATTTAGCTACTCAAACTTCTTTTTGATAACTTCTTGAATTAAAACAATTGGCATAGACCATTTTTTTACGCTATGTCAATTTGAAATAATGTATGCTTTCTTAATGGATCAATTACTACTCCTTTAATGTCAAATTTTCTATTCTAGTTTGGAATAGATGTAACAACATCATTATAGCTTAGATTGTGAGACCTATCTCACCTCGAATTGCTTCTATGGTACTTCATATGAATTCAATAAAAGATAGTTGAGAGGACTTTAAGGTTAGATTCTTACTTAAATTTGTCAATTATACAATTTTCTTGGTATTATTATTCAAGGAAATCTGATGATTATTTTATTTAATTGAACATTATATGGGAAGAACTTCACAATATTCGACCATTGTCTCATTGATCCTATAGATCTTATAACAAGGTTGTTTTGATATGTTCATTTCATAGAAAGGATTGCATTCAAATTCCTTAACAAATGCCTTATAGCATTTAATCTCAAATATTAATTTTAAAACTATTTTCTATTTTAGACAAGGCTTATAATTTGGTCATATAAGATGAATTTTAGAGAATGAATAGACTTAAATAAATTAATGTCAAGATGCATAAGCGATGATGAGTTCTAAAGATCTAGAAAAGAAAACAAGGAACAATATGTTATATAGTTATTGTAACAAGCATGTTGACTTGAAAGAAAAAAGCTACAAACTTATAGATTTTTTATTATACTTCAAATTTAATAAATCATGGACGTCTACGTAAATCAAGTCTCATTTACTTTTGAAGCTAATGATAGTATTGGTTGATAAGGATCTCTTAAGCTAGTCAAACTCAGCTGGCTCTTAGCTTAGCTTGACTTAAACTTGATTCGTAAATAAGTCGACTTAAGCTTAAAATCAAACTCACTTCTCTAAATAAGTCAAGCTCAATCTCCTATTTAGACTCTTGGATCAATTCATTTATAATTTTAATGAGTCGACTCACAAAAAGATTCATGAAGAGGTTCATAAGCCAATGCATTATATTAAAAACATGATATAAAAATATAAGAATAAAACTAATATAACTCAAAAATTATTAAAATATATTATAACAAGAAAAATAAGTTGCAGCTTGTTTATTTAAATAAGTCAGTTGGAGTTTCACATTCCTTATCGAGTTTGAGCTTGTGCCTATAATTTTTAGGCTAGATAAAAACTTGGTTTAGTTTAAGCTTGATGTTTTTCAAACAAATTGAGCCTAAGCCTTCAAAAACTTAGCTTGACTTAGATCATTTATAGTCTTATTGGACAACATAAAAATAATAATTTTGTTGGCGATTCAAATAAGCTCGAACAACATGAAACTTAATGCTTTAGGGATAATTTGTTAAAGGATTAAGTACTTCATCTATTGAGTTTACTTAATGTTTTAGAGAATTTTGGCATGAATAACAATTCTTCTAGTCTATCTTTTGGTATGCAGTCCTCTACTGTTTAGAATAATCCATCTACTACTTCTCATATGAGCATTATGGTAGGTACTTCAACTTTCATTCTATCTTCATTAGTTAATTGTGCTTCTTTTCTAAGTGCTTCTATTTCTTAGATTCTTGATTTAGGAGCTACTAATCATATGGTAAGCTATCTTGCACTTTTTAAGTCCCATTCTCTAATTAATGATTATTTTGTTCAATTACCTAGTAATCAATGTTTTGAAGCTACTCACAAAGGCTTAGTCATTTTAAACTTTTTATTCTTTATGATATCCTTTATATTCTTAATTTCATTTTCAATGATATCTTTGTTTCCATACTTTTTTCTAACAACAACTACTTCATTCTATTCATAAAATACTACTTTTCTATTCGAGACTTAATGATACAGAAAGTCAATTGGTCATGCCAATAGTACATCTGGATTATATTTCTTTAGATAATCATTAATGTGTCTATCATTTCTATGCAACAACGTAATTCTCATGAAATTCCTCTTGCGTGCAATGTTCTTAATAAGTTGCTTTCTTCATTTGATATATGACATTATTATTTAAATCATTCTCCATTTGATCGAACGAGAGACATACATGAACTAAATAAAATTACTGCTTGTATAAAATTTGAATGCTTCATGTAAAAGATACAACTTGAGCCTTTGAATTGATTCAAGTTAATATTTAGGAATCATATGTTACTCTAACCATAAAGGGATATAAATACTTTTTCACAATCGTAGATGGTCATATTAGAGTGACTTAAGTCAACTTAATGAGAACTAAATAAGATGTTTCCTTTCTTTTTCCTACATTTTATTGGATGGTTATAATCCAATTTAATCAGAAGATTAAAACTACTAAAATTGAAAATGGTCTCAAGCTTCCTTTATCTGACTTTTATTATTATCATGTCAAAGCACTACAATGAAATGGTTTAGCAAGAGTGTAAAAAATCAACATTTACAAATTGTAATTAGAGTATTTCCTTTTTTTTTAATCATCATTATCTTTATTTATATTCTAGTTCATCTTCTCAAAGGTAGCACTTTTTACCAAATGTTAATTTTTGAAATACTTTCATACACATTTCGAATATTTGGTTCGCTTTGTTTTGCTTTCACAATTCCTCTCTTAAGTATGATTAAGAAAATGTTAATGTCCAAGCAGATCCATATATTTATGTTGGAGATCTTGTTGGTATAAAATGTTAGTAATTGTAAAATTTGTTTGATAAAAAAATATTGTTGCTCATGACACTTTTTTTATTGAACATGTGTTTCCTTTTCATGTTCCATCTATACATGATACTTTTCCTTCTTAAGTGCATGATTCTTTTATTTATTTGCATCAAATATTCCATTATTATATATGAATTATCTTTTTACACATTTTGATAATTTTGTTGATTCTTAGCTAAATATTTTGTCTACAATACATGAACGATCTACTAATATGTTTACTATCGATGCCTTCTCCACTTCATCATCTATTTGTTTGCTTAGGGAGCAAATTATCATCACAATTTGGGTTTTGGTTGATAACTACACTTACTCTTCATGTCCTAGCACTTATGCATCATATGCACATTCAATTCAACAAATGCTTTCTTATGATTCTTTATCTCTTTCCTCCGTGCTTTGTCTATTTAAATATCTCAATATTCTAAGCCTTTCATGCTATGAATTTTGAAATCTAGCGTAATGTAATGAATGAAGAGCTTGATGTTTCAAAAATTATAATACTTGGACCATTATTTTTTGGTTAAGTAAATATATTATTGGTTATAAGAAGATTTATAAGTTGAAAACCAAGGCTAATGGGAGTATTGATCACTATAATGCTCGACTTGTTGCTACGAGTAATAATGAGAAGGAAGGGTTTGATTAAATCTAGATTTTCAATCCAATAGTAAAACATATTATTATTTGTATGACCTTTTGCTCAGCAATAGCATTTCGTTTGCATGCTTATCAAATGGATGTACATATTGCATTCCTCATTAGAGATTCATCTAAAGAAGCTTACATAGATATTCTTCAATGATTAGAGGTTAAGGGGGAGTATGGTAGTAATAGGAGATTGGTTTTTAGGTTAAACAAGTTAATTTAGAGTTGAAATAAGATTTACAATTGTAGAATGCCAAATTGACGACTTGTCTTTTAGCTAATGGAACTAAGCAATTTTATTCAGATTATTCCCTTTTTATTAAAGGAACGACAACAATCTTATTGTGGTTTTAGTATACATTGATGATTTAGCAATAACAAGTAAAAAACGTCCATATTGTTATAGATTTTAAGAAGCTTTTAAGTACTCAGTTTAAGGTCAAGGATCAAGGCATGTTGCATTATTTCAATGGATCAAAGCTATGTTGAAGCAATTTTAGTTTTACTTACCAAGCAATCAACATAGGTTTACACTTGATTTATTGAATGAAAATGGAATTTCGTAACTCGTGACCACCACCAACTTATATTGTTGCTAATCATCATCTTACTCAAGAAGATTTAACATCCACATTTAAAGCTAAGATATATATAATGATGTGCTTAAGAGTTTAGTAATTACTAAGACTTACCGTAGATGGTAATAACCAAATGCGTCCTTTAAAATGTTGAAGAAAATGGAATGGATAGGTTAGCAAACTGAATGCAGTAGCTAATGTAAAACTGCTCGGAAGGTATGACTTACCAATGAACATAACACAACTTGGCATTTCTCTTGATGTAACACACAAGTTAATGCAAAGGTCCGCTTACCACTAATCTTCAGCTACTCGACAAAACTAGATAATAGTGTATGAAAATAGATTTAAAGAGAAATATCTCATGAGAATAAGTATATTCAATGTTTGAAAGGAATGTAAAATACCTCGACTATAAAGAGAAGGGACTACTTATAGTAAGTCCTTAGGGTAACATTATAAAGAAGAAAAATTACAAAAAGGCATACAGGGAAAAGAAATTCCTAGTACATATGAAAAAGGGTAAATAGGATAACTAACAAAAAGGCAAAAATAGTACAGTATCAGGTGAAAAAGGACAAGTGCAACGAGACAATGGTTCCATATTGGTAGCAAATGTTAAGTATCGTTCAGTAGTAGTAACAACGATAATAGGCTAAAAAGTTGAAGCCGGTATAGAGAGGCCTCGGCACTTGGCTAGTCGGCCTTGTCACTTGGTAGGTTAGCATCAGCTCAAAGGGTTCCTAGTGATTGGCGCAGTATTGTATGCTTAAGGTCCTCAACTTCGGCACTTAGCAAGTCGACCTTTGGCATTCGAAAGGTCCTCGGCCTCGAAATTTGGTAGGTCGACCTTAGCATTCGACTGCTAGTCGAGTTCGACACTCAGAGCTAGACAAAGCAAGGTATGGCCAAGTTGAGCTTTCAAAGAGTTTTTCCACCATTCTCTTATAAACTGTGCCTCATCCTCGATAGGTTAATTAGAGAGAATTCTTCTAACGAGTGACTAAAGGCCTCAGAAGCACGCGTAGGTAAGAGGGCCAATGGTTGATAGTCCATCAGTTCCTTAGGGTTGTTGAACATTTGCCCTTAAATCTTGGCTCTCTTCTTCATCAAGTGCATAGGGTTGTAAGTCGGTGACATTAAAAGTAGTAGATACACCATATCCGTCTGGAAAATTAAGCTCATATGCATTGTTATTGATTCACTTAAGGATCTTACAAGATCCACCCGACTTGGGGGAAAGCTCATTTGTCCTATTCCTAGGGAAATGCTCCTTACTAAGGTTAACCCAAACAAGGTCTCCCGGACTGTAAACTACTCATCTCCTTCCACAGCTTTCTTGCTCCGTTTGTCAAGCTACAGTTTGTACCAGTTGTTCGACAACCTTTTGATGCAACATTTAGAACTCCTTGACGCGTTGCAAGCTAAATTGAGTTTCCTAATGAGTAGCTGGGCTAATAACTATATTTAGGCATAAGTTCGAATTAAGTTTATAGACAACCTCAAAAGGTAATCTTCTTATCGAGCTAAGAGCTGAACGATTGTAAGCAAACTCAATGATAGGTAGGCATAAATCCTAGTCATGTAAGTTCTTCCTAACGGTTGCTCATAAGAGGTTGCCAATTGCTCTGTTCATAACTTTAGTCTAGCCGTTTGTCTGAGGGTAGCAAGAAGTAGTGTACATGAGCTTAGTGTCGAGCTTAGTACCAAGCTTCTTCCATAAAGTTCTCTAAGAGAAGCTAATGAACTTCGAGTCATGATAAGACACAATACTCCGGGCACTTTATGTAGCCGTACGATCTCCTAAAGAAAGAGATTAGGAACAAATAAAGCATTATTAGTCCGATGGTAAAGAATGAAGTGGTTTATCTTACTGAACTGATCGACCACCACCATAATAGAGTCGTGTCTTCTTAGGGTTCGGGATAAGCTAAACATAAAATCCATGCTTATGTTAGTCTATAGGTGCTTAAGGATGGGCAGAGGTGTGTAATATCTACACGGCTCTTTCCTCCTCTTCGTATAATTACACACCTTGCATCACTCAAGAATTTGGTGCACATCTTTTATCATCTTAGGTCAATAGAAATGTTCTCTCAATAGTTCAACTGTTCTCTTTTCCTTGAAATGGCTGGCTAAGCGTCCAACATAAGCTTCTCGGATAAGTAGTCCTCTAGCCGAGCTATTCAGTACACAAACCTGCTTGCCTTTCAACAGAAACCCTTAACTTATGTAGAACCCATCCACAACTCCTCTAACATTGCACTTAGCCACTAAGAGCCTAAAATACGGATCATGGTCATATTAATCAAGTAAAGTGCCAAATTCAAGTACCTTAGCTTGCATTATCATAATAAGGGCATGACAACGAGAAAGAGCATCGGCTATAGTGTTAATATTCCCTTTTTTATCCTGGATGACATAACAGAAGGACTTCAAGAATTTAACCCATTTAGCATGATGTCGAGAAAGTTTTTATTGCCCTCAGAGATGTTTAAGAGATTTATGATATAAGTAGATGATGAATTATCTTGGCAATAAGTGATGTTGCCAATTCTGCAATGTTTGGACAAAGGTATAGAACTCATTGTCATATACCAAGTAATTTAAGGCAGTTCCTCTAAGTTGCTTGCTGAAATAGGCAATGGGTCTATACTCCTGTGTAAGGACAACACAAATGTCGATTCCAAACGCATCACATTCTATCTCAAAAACTTTCTCAAAATCCGGTAGGGCGAGTATTGTGGCTGATGTTAATTTGGATTTTATATCCTCAAAGCTCTTCTAAGCTTTCTCTGACCACTTAAACTCAAAGTTCTTCTTGGTCAATTTGGTTAATGGCGCAATTATGGAACTAAAGTTTTGAATGAATCTGCAATGGAACGAAGCTAAACCATAAAAACTCTTGATTTCAGTAGTGTTAGTCGACATAGGCTACTCGAGAATAGCTCTGACTTTCTCATGATCAACTCATACTCCTCCTTCTGAAACAATATAACCGAGGAATATGACTTTGCTTTAGTAGAACACATATTTCTTTAAGCTGCCAAATAATCTCTCGGCTCGAAGAATATTGAACACAAATCTTAAATGACCAACATGGGAGACGAAGTTAACACTGTAGACTAGAATGTCATCAAAATGCACCATAGCACATTTGCCAATCAATGTCCTTAAGACATGATTCATGAGTTGCATAAAAGTACCTGGCACGTTTTTCAAGCCAAACAGCATCACTAGCCATTGGAATAGACCATCCCTTACCTTGAAAGACGTTTTCTATTCATCTTATAACCTCATTTGTATCTGATGATAACCACTTTACAAATCAATCTTTGAAAAGACACGAGTACCATGCAACTTGTCAAGCATATCATCAAGTTACAAGATCAGGTATCGATATTTAATGGCAATTTTATTAATGGCTCGGCTATTAATACACATTCTCTACGATCCATCCTTCTTCGGTACAAGTACTATCGGTACGGCACAGGGGCTCATGCTCTCTCGAATATATCTGCAATCTACTAACTCATTCACTTGTTTCTTCAACTCGACCGCCTACTTGAAATTGAGCTTGTAAGCAAGTCGATTAACTAGAGCAGCTCTAGGCTAAAGGTTAATGTAATTTTCAATGCTTCTTAAGGGTAGTAATCATTTTTACATATCGGCAGGAAAGAGGTCAGCATACTTCTCTAATAGTGTTTGCACCTCGGCAGGTAAACTTTCAACCCCTCTCAATTCTAAATGTTTCCTGACTAAAAGGAGCACACACACTTCGACCTTGACTGCTCAAGACGATTGGGCATGGGAAATCACTAAGGACTTCCATTGTAGTAATCCGACAACCTTCTCTTGGATGCTGGCACTTCCTTAAGACTCATAAGGGTCGATATAAACCTTCTTCCTATCCTTCCGAAGCATGTAGGTGTTCTTATGTCCATCATGTAATACCTTCAAGTCAAACAACCAGGGTCGGCTGAGTAAATTGTGTAAACCACACATGGGAAGAACATCACATAATACTTCATCCTTATACCTATCACTAATGGTAATAGGTATTCTAACCTACTCAGCAATTGGTAGACCTCCTTTCTCATTCAGCCAATAAATCTTGTACGATTTAGGGTATAGAAGGGCCAGCAACTTCATGGCCTTAACTACCCCTTGTGCTATGATATTGGTATAGCTTCCTCTGTCAATGATCAAAGTGCATAGCTTGTTATTCACTCAACAATTTGTATAAAAGAGATTCTCCCTTTGCACATTCTCGTTGACCATAAAAGTATATAGGAATCGATAAACAATAAAACAGTACTCAACTCCTACTTTAGGAGGTGTTAAGGCATCGAGGTCTCCTAAAACTCTTTTAGTGTCAAGCTAACTTCCACTTCCTTCTCTCCTTCACTAGCACTCTCTACTTCGAATTGGGGCCTGTTTCCTTTGATTATCATGACACTTCGGTTCAAACATTAACTAGCCATATGTCCATAGCTAAGACATTTAAAGCACTCAAGCTCTTAGGTCTTCCTTCCTAAGCTTTAACATTGGTCTCTTTGGACCTCAGTCTCTTTGGACCTCAGTCTCCTCGGCCCTCTTTAGGTCAATTTGGCACCTATCCTTAGTGGTTTACCTTGGAACTGTTCAATGCTCAACCATGTTTTGATCAGCTCGACATACTACTTCAACTCGACTGTTTGATTCAGTTAATCTAGCTCTGCCTTTAACTCTTAACCCTTTATGCCACTCGAATGGCCTCATCTAGAGTCCTAAGCCTCTATAACTCCATAATTTGACCAATTTCAGTCCTTAACCTAGAAATGAATTGAGCTATAGTTTAGGTTTCGAGCTCGTCAACATCACATCGGATCATCAACAATTGAAATTCCCAAACATACTCATCTATTAACTTGCCACCTTACTTCAGATCTTAGAGGTGTCAGAAGGTGTCTTATTCATAGTATTCTAGCACAAACTTATTTCTTAACACCCTCTTCATTTCATTCTACATCCGAATACCACGTTGTGCTCTCTGGCGTGCATTTTGTAACTTTTTCTACTACATTGCTGCATATCCAGAAAATTCTAGTATAGTTATCCTAATATGAATAGCATTCTCATAGTCATAGAAGTCAAATACCTTTTCAATCTTTTCTTCTTGGTCTAAATAGTCATTAGCACTACTAAACCCATTAAAGTATGGAATCTGCACTTTGAGATGCTTGGCTCCTCGGGGTGCCCTCAATCACGCTCCTCAATACCATTGTATTACTCCTCCTCGATATACTCCTTAACTTCATCTAACTTAAGTCTCCTTCTCATAACTCTGTTGGTACGTTAGGGTAGTTCTTGGTTCACATGAATTGGCTTTAGAGCTCGCTGCTCATCCATCTGCCTTCTCAGCTTATCTTTCATTTCTTAGCCCTATTCAACAATAACTCTCTCTTGTGGTTCAACCTCTATGACTCTTTGTATTGAGATAGCTAAATTGGCTACAATACCAATAAGGTCCCATATCTGCTCATCAATAGTATATGGTGTTTGTTGGGTAACATGACTACGACTACGAGTATCGCTTTCGGCATCATTAATCTCTCCTTGAACACTAGGATTTGACATTTATGCCACAAAACTTTTCAGAGAACACTCTACTCGAGATTTTTCATACACATTACAAAAAATTACCGAACAACGGTGAACTATGAACTTACTTTGTTCTTTTAGGGCAAAATAAAGTATGATGGGACAAAATTCTAACAGTAACCAACTCTATAGCGCTTTTTGGTCGTAACCTCAAGCTTTGATATCAAAAATTATGTGATGTGTCTAGGAGCTCAGTAATCACTAAGATTTACCATAGATGATAATAACCAACTAGGTCCTTTGAAACATTGAAGAAAATGGAATGGATAGGTCGGCGAACTGAATGTTTTAGCTAATGTGAAGCTACTTAGAAGATATGAGTTACCAATGAATAAAATATGACTTAGCACTTCACTGAATGTAACGCACAAGCTAATGCAAAGGTTTACCTACCACTAATCTTGAGCTACTTGGTAAGACTAGATAAGAGTGTATAAAAATAGACTCGAAGAGGAATATCTCATAAGAACAAGTATATTTAATGTCTCAAATGAATGTAAGATACCTCACCTACAAAAAGAATGGACTATTTATAGTAAGTTCCTAGAGTAACATTATAAATAAGGAAAATTATAAAAAGGCATATAGGAAAAAAAGATTCCTAGTACATATGGAAAAGGGTAAATAGGACAATTGACAAAAAGGCAAAAATAGTATAGTGTTAGGTGAAAAGAACAAATGGTAGCGAGGCAATGGTTCCATATTGGCAACAAATGTTAAGTGTCGCTTAGTAGTAGTAACAGTGGTAACAGGCTGAAAAGCCAAAGCTAGTATGGAGGGGCCTCGCCACTTGGTTTGTCGGCCTCGTAACTCGAAAGGTCGACATTAGCTCAAAGGGGTCCTAATGAATGGCGCAGTGTTGTATGATTAAGGTCCTCAACCTTGGCACTCGGTAGGTCAACCTCAGCATTCAAAAGGTCCTCCACCTCATAATTTAGTAGGTCAGCCTTAGCATTTGATTAGTTAGGTTTGGCACTCAGAGCCAGACAAAGCAGGGTATGGCCGAGTTGAGCTTTCAAAGAGTTCTTCCACCATTCTCTTATAAACTACGCCTCATCCTTGGCAGGTTGATAAAAAAGAATCCTTTTAGCAAGTGAATGAAGGCCTCGGAGGCATACGCAGGTGAGAAGGCCAATGGTCAGCAATCCATCATATAGGTAGGTTAGTGAAAAGTTGTAGTATCAATCAATTAACCTGATATTATATGCCCAGTTCATAGAAAGTCTACATTAAACACATCAAGTAGCTTAAAATATCTTTTGAGATATATCAAGCAAACTGGGGTCATGGTTTATTCTTTACATGTAAAACATATCTAATTGTTCGTGCACATTGACAGATATTAAGGAAGATATCCATATATGTAACAATCTACCTGATAGGGACCAAGGATCGATCATATGCTCCCAAACCCGAAGGTTAGCTTAGATGATTCACCAAGTTGTTTGAGGTGAGTTAAGCGTCGAAGAGTAGTGCTTACCTCAGTTTGACCTACCGAGCTGCTTCGCTTTCCATACCATCTAAGAAATTGCCGAGGTGATCAATGGACATATCGAGCCAACCCCACCGCAACACACCAGTTTAAGCACCAAATTAGGACATGGTTAACACCACAATGTCGAAGCCGAGCTAACAATTGTATGGAGTCGACCATCCGAGGCCAACCCAAATGTGAGTCGTCCCTAAGCCAACCCTTGTTTAGTCCTAGCAATCAAAGCAATCGACACCAATCGGACCTAATCAAGGCCTACCCTTGCTCAGCTCGCAGTGTTATTGGGACCATAGAATGAGTAAAATTATGCGCATACTATCCTTTCTAACATTCGTACTGTCCTTTCTGATAAAGGATATTCTTTTGGTACAGTTTCATTGCTACCCTTGTAAATTATTTTCCTTTTTCCTTAGCTAGTAGGGATGCTTTTCTATAATTTTCTGTAACTTAGGACCTACCTTAATTGGGCAGTATAAATACTTGCATATTGCAATAGCCACAACATTAATATACAGAGAATATACTAAACTCTTACACTCTCTTGAGCTAAGTGTTCTTCTATTTACCCTAGAGCTAATCTTATTTAGCCCATTGAGTATGGACTAGTGGTGAGCAACCCTCAGCTATATTTGTACGTCATATTAAGTGTGACCTAAACTCGTATGAGGCATTGGTGCATCATATCTATCGTCAGTGCATAGGAACCCCTGTTTGATCTTGGACTATCATTTATCTTTCGGACCATCTCGCAGTTTGGACCTACCCCTTTGTTATGCATGATATTGGGCTCATATTTTTACCTACAAACCCTTATCATCTTAGTATCAAAGCTTGGCTACATTTGAAGCTGGATTCTATTATAATGTTCTTTAAGTGGTTTGTTACTGTTTCCATATGTTAAAAGTTTTACTATTGATGTAGGAGATTAGTATTTGGGAAGTGTTGAGGGAAAATTCTATGCTCTGTTTTCCCTTGTTTTCGATATGCAAAACAAAGTGTGGTTGATTGTTGGTTTGTTGTGTAGTTGTCAAGGTGTTGGAAGTATTGGTTATTGATTTGCTGTTGTTATTCATAGACGAAACTGCTAGTGGTATTTTTTGACATCAATTTTATAAGGTAACCGACAATATCATATTCAAGTGTTCAAGGAACTCTAAGAAACCAAGAGAGTGGTACTCGAGATGGCTAAGAGCAAGAAGGGAGCTTCACACCTTAGTTGGTGGGTGATCGCTTGAATAAGCTTACCGACTTAGTAGCTAGTTTGGTGATTGTTATCCAAAAAGATAGACAACAAACTAGAAATAACCCCACTAGAGGACATGAGTAGCAAGAGTGAGGCAATTGTCAGTTTAGCTGAGTTAATGCCCCAGCTCAACTACCCCGAGCTAAAGGAATGGGAAGGGATGCTAAACGAAGGCTAGCACTTGAAGAGATTGAGGAAGAAGAGGAAGGAAACGACAAAGCAGAAGAGTATTACGAGCCTGAAGAAAGAAATGTACGAACTGTAAACCCTACTTTTAATAGGCCTATGATTTGACTAAGTGAACTTCTTGAACATTCCCAAGGATCAACTAAACTAAGAATACAAGTTTACATTTAAAAATGAATTTAACTTTCTAATTCAAAAGTATGAACTCTAAAGTCACCTAAAACCCTAAACCCTAAAGCAATTAAAGACTCATAACCCTAAGCAATTAATTGATAATTTTATTTGAATAATTTCATTTAACTCTTAAAAATTTTGTAATTTTATAAGAATTAAATCATAATCTACAAAACAATTTAAGAAGCAAACTCTAAAAGAATTTCCAATAAGACAATTTCCTTATCTTTATACCTAAGCCTGATATGTGTGAATAAGTGAACTAACTAATCACCCTAAATGACTTATCAATTGAGAGTTGGAATTATTTATCAATTGATAACTTATCAAAAACTAGTGATAAAACATTTTCCTTATTACACCTTAACTTATACTACATATAGATAAGATATCATAAGATTTCATACGCTCAACTTTAATAAAGTAGACAAGACATTTCCACAACCAACCACTCTCTCGCTCATATCCTTCACTTTCACTTTCATTTTTTATTTCTATTTTTCTCACTTAAAAATCAACCCAAAAGTGGAAACACAAAACCCCTCAAATCTTACACATTGCCGCCACTAACAAAGCTTCCACACTCACGGCTTCAACTCCACTTTATGTATTACACTTGTTAACTTCCAAACATTACTTTTAGGATCCTTAGAACATTATTCAAACCCTACTTCAAAGGACCAAAATTCAAAGTTTCCAAAGGGTTGCAAGAAGGAGGAAGCAAAACAAAAAGCTTAAGTGGAAACTTAGTGCTCAACCACCACACTCTTGCTTTGTGGACGAGTAAGTGTTTCTTTGTGTTAGTAGTTTAGTATTACATGTTAAGGGACCATGTTTTCTTGAGGATATCAGTATGATCAAAAGTTGATGAAACATCTAAGACTACCCTAAGAAGTAAACTCATGAAACCCTTACTTAAAAGTTGACTTATGAGTATGTAAAGTTGGTATTATATAGAGATACTTGTTTAACACTTAAAATGGAAGATTTTAAGTTGAGAAAATCTTGAAATGAGAACTTGAATAAAGAAGAAGCATGCTGGACATGAGGATTTGTAAGTTATTTAGATGTTATTTTCACTTCTATTAAGTTAAACATGCTTAAATCTAGACTTAGGTAAAAGAAAATCCATTACATAAAGTTTTTATAAGGAAATCAACTTTGTAAGACACGAACTATGGTATGGAAGTTGTAATAACTATAAGATATACTATTTGCATGTAAAGTATAAGCTAAATAATCATCTCATGAAAGAGAAGTCAAGTTAAGATTTAAATATAAATAACTTAGGTTTATGATCTAATCTCTAAACTTAAGGAAATGATGAAATAGGTTGAAAAACCAAGTTGGAAGCCTCTACACCAAACAAACAAGATATGGAACCTTGATAAAAGACACTTAAAAATATGACAAAAATAAGTAAATAAAGTGAAAAGACTAACTAAGGTAAGTACAATAAGTGTATCAAACCTAAAATTCTCAAAACGAACCTTAAACACCAAGTTGAACCCTTATTAAATTTCTAACCAGCAACTTACACAACAATAAAAGTTGTTTTAAAACCCTCAAGAAGCCCACAAGACTCACCCCAAGCCTAACAAAGTGACTATCCTTGATTTGCGTTAAAAACAAGCATATTTGATAACTTAAGCCCACTTAAAAACTCAAGAAGTTATTGATAGCCTTAGGAGTATAAATCAAAGTTGGGAATCTGACCTTAAGAAGTATTTTAAGCCTATAATGAAATCCTAAGTCCAAGCCCAAAGAATTTCCTAAGATATCAAAAAGCCTATTAACCAAACAAAGCCCAAAAACACTTCAAAGCATGAGGATCGCTATTGTTCTGACCTATAGGTAAATTTGGATGTCTCATCCCAAAAATCTAATCTCACTACGTTAAAGTACACTCGAAAATGATGAAGATTAACCATAAGATCACAACAATCAGATTTAAAATGAAAAAGTTATACGCAATTGAACTTTTAAGTAAAATCGTGAAAAATATGAAACCAAGTCAAAAGTATAACTTAAAAAGGGGTTTCAGCTTAGTTTTCTAAGTTTTATTTTAAATCCTTACAGTACTATATTTGCAATGTCTAAGGGACCCGGCTTTTAGAGACGACCTACCCCTAAACTACTTCGATTTACCCACATGGTTGAGTAAGTGAATTCCTAATGACTCCTTACTTGACTTTGCTTATAGAATAGATGCACCTAATTATACATGTATATATGAAAATTGGATGCTTATGGAATATGAGAAATGCATGTGTGTGAATTTATGATTGAATGTTATGGCTAGGTGATCACATAATAATAAGAATTGTTTGTGATAACGTATATGTACATTCGTATGGAATGAAACTGTTTTATCACCATGAAAAAACGGATTAATCACTTATATGGTTAAGAAATTCAATAAATCATGCATTCCCCATAATTGTATTTGGACGACACCGATTGTTACTTCACGTAGAAGATGAGAAGGGACTCACAGGAGGAGAGCCTTCTATAGGATTAGGCACTAGTTACGCTATTATTTTTATTGAGTCTTTATCCTAAGCATATAGGCATACTAAGCATCGAAAGACGCCAACAGTTAGCAAAGGGTCGTGTCTTGTGACTTCTGCTTAAGGCGTGTATTTGTAGATAGAAGAGGCCACCACATCGCTAGACTTTGGGATTTTGAAAATATGTTTTGTTGCTCCAAATGAAAGTATATTATATATATAATTTTGTTTTGACTTGAGCACAATAGTGCAATTGATATGAAACCTATGTGCTAGGACTCGGATTTTGGTTTGTGTTTGTTAATTATCTATAACCCCAACTACAGGGGACATAATTCTGAGTTGTGTGCAATTCTTAAGCTACTACATACATTGTTTAGTACACTAATTGTTCGTGCATTCATATGTTGTGCAGTAACTAAACTTTTGTCATGTAGTTTTGGCGAAGAGATTTATCTTACTAAGCTTAAGCTTAAGCTTATACCCCGATAGTTCTCTTTTGTTGTAGGGAAACCTTTTCGTTCATCCAAGCCGAAGAATGCCTGAGGTAAGTTTCATTTAGAGATCGGATGAAGCAATCAGAGAGCGAAGAGGAGATTTTTATATTAGCTTTTTGTAGATAGCCATTTATCTTTACTTTTGTTCATATAATAGATTGAAGTTTCTAATGCAGTTTCCTATCGAACTGCATTCGTTTGTAATATTCTTTTGGTGTGGAATTCATCGAATTCACACGTTTACTTGATTAATTTATATCAAAGAAGTAAATTTTAGATAAATTGCTCTATATTACTTATCTATAGGCTTAGTGGTAATGTATAGTGGAAGGAGTTTTGTGTGTCATATGAAAAGCCTGCGATCAACAAAAGGGTCGATTGTAGATCTTCATATGGTATACGGCGATCTACCACGACAATGATACTATTAGGTCATGATACAAGCCCCCAGAGTTGAAGGATTGAGAATGCCTATTCCAAATTATTTTAAGAGTGGTGATGCTGATGACTACTTAGATTAGGTGGATGGGATTAAAACGCAATTTGAATGCCATGATGTACCCGATAATGCAAAGGTTGGACTTGTTGTGTTGTAGTTCACTGGTTACGTCGCCTTATGATGGAAGAACTTGCAAGCCACCTGAAGAAGGGAAGGAGAATGAGAGATTAGGAGTTAGGATGAAACGAAGAAGGTTATGTAGAGAAGGTTTGTACCGAGCTATTATTTGCAAGATGCCTTCAAAAGACTACTAGAGATAAGGTAAGGACGTCGAGTGTAGTCAATTATGTTAAGGAATTTCAAATGTTAATAATCCAATGTGAAGTTGTAGAGCTGGAAGACTAAACTCTATCTCAGTTCATCGATGGATTGAAGTATGAGATTTGGAATGTCCAAGAAACCTTAGATATTGGAATGCTTAACGATGCAATTTGAGCTACATAAAGGATAGAAAGGTACCGGACAGGTAGGTTCTAACCACCCATAAATTAACATGGAAATAGTCGATCTATTCTAAGTAGACCTATACAAACGGAACCAAGTAGGGTCGTTGAGACCTAACTTGCTCCAACTATCTTAATAGAGGAAAAGGAACCCCCGAGGAAGTTTGAGAAAGGTTAGAGTTCAAGTAGAAAGACAAGTGAGATCAAGTGTTTCAAATGCTAAGAATTTAAGCATATGGTTACTTAGTATCCAAACAGACGAAAAATGGTGATTTGAGGCGAGGTGACAACTATTGAAGTAGATAATATTGACGAAGAAGTAAAGAAGCTAAAAGAGGATGAACAGACTGAGCTATCCGAGGAGGAAGTCATCTACAGTGAACTTTATGCTGACTACTCTAGTGTTGAAGAGGATAATGAATGTTAGTCCTATACCCGAAGACGAATAGAGGGAAAATCTCTTCCATATCGGATGCAAGGTGAATGAATCACTGTATGAGCTAATTGTTGACAATGGGAGCTGCATCAATGCAGCCTCTACATTTATAGTCCAGCAGTTAAAATTACCGACAAGTCTCACTCGAAACCTTATAAGCTTCATTGGCTTAGTGATAAGGGAGCCCTATAAGTGAAAAAATAGGTGTCTATGCTAATCTGCATTGGCAAATATCGAGACGAAGTACTCTGTGATGTGTTATCTATAAGCTCTATAACCAATCACTTAGGGTTTCGAATGGCTGAAAGATCCAATTAAGCCTAAATTATAAGTAAAACTAGAAATATTAGTAAAAATGATCCCGTAAACTTGAATTTAAAAAAATAAGTAATAAAATAGGAGACTATAAAATTTTTCAATTTTAAATATAATAATTGTTAATTATCGAAAAGGCGAAAAGTGTAATTTAATAACTAATAAATTATTAGAGATAAATTATATGTATACTAAAAATCATAAAATGACCTAAATAATAATTAGGAATGTTCACATGTACCCCACACGTATTTACGTGTAGATAAAAATACGCGAAATTACTTAAATTGGTTAAAAACTTATTAAATAATTAAAGAAAATTCATAATTAATTAAGGAAAAATAAAGAAAAATTAGAAAAAATGAGGAATGATCCAGATTTAGGTCATGGTAGCTGGGAAAAATAAGAAAAAAATTAGCCAATTAAATTAGAGCAACATAAAAGGCAAATTGGAAAAAGATAAGGTAGTTGTCTAATCAAATTAATGTACAATAATTTCCCTAAAGCTCTATAAATAGTAAGAAAATTTCAGAAGCTCATTTGGTCAGTTTAGAGAGTGAGAAAAATAGAGAAAGGTGAAATTGAGAGTAAATTAGGGTTAGAAAAAAAAACTGTGCAATTAAAGCCTTAGAGGGGAACCCACACCAGATGAGCACCTGAGAGTGGACGGCCACCACCACCACCACACGGTGGTGACAACACCTAGACCGGCCCACAAGGCCATGGCGGCTGGTGGTGGTCGAAGCCGCCCAAACCAGTGAGTTTAATTTCCAGCCCGATTTTGTGTAATTTTACAAAAAATAGTAAAGATTCTTAGAAAATTATGAATTTTGTTATTCTAGAATATTTTTGTATGTAGTTCTTAGAAAAAATATTATTTTGATGAAAATATGCCTCGTGATATATGGTATTTAAGAAATCATACAAAACCGAGCATGTTTTGATTTAGAAATAAATGACCTTAGGAGTGTAGTTTTGAGCTCAAAATTTTTGTGTAGATTACTTAAATGATATAAAATAGTGCTATGAAGCCCATTTTCAAAAATCAATTTTTGAAATTTTTAGATAATTTTTAGGCTTTAAAATGAGGCATAAAATAGGTAATTTAGGGTTAATTAAGTAATTAAATAGTTAATTACTGATTTAGTAAATAATTATATATTTTAGGATGTTGAAATCTGATGAAGTATGATACTTGTAGTATTTAAGGTATTAGATGTAATTATTAGGTTAATTATGTAGTAAATAAGTAATAGGAAAAAATAGTAAATTTTAAGTTAATTTTGTGAATTAGGGTAATTAGGTGTAAAATTTGATTTAGGATGAATATAGACATTTTGAAATAATAATTGATGTTGGGAGATGGTAATTAAAGTGTTAGAAACATTAGATGTATATTATATACATAATAGGTAATAATATATAATATGTAATTATTGGAAATATAATAAATAGAAGATATTAGAATAAAAATTGATATTATAT